>JAIPRL010003402.1:0-20232 GCA_025469235.1 Pemphigus obesinymphae | reverse complement strand
TTTATGTGAACCATAGCTAAATTATACATCATATCTATAATATATAAGACCACAGTATGTTTATATACTGTATAATAATAATAAATGATAGAAATATGTGTAAAAATGAAACAGATTTCGGGCTGCCAGCCGGCGAAAAGCCGGTCGTGTGTTTGTACCCGATGTTTTATATGCATTTTGCTGTGCTTCGGCAGTTTATAGCCGGCCGGCCGCCGTGACCTAGTATGCCGTGTCACCGGTGAAAAATGAGAACTGAACCGACGAAAACCGGCTCGTCTGTTTCGGCCCTAATGGTTGATTTATCTTTAGTCAGTATTTCGATTCATTGGACATTTTATCTTTATACTCCAACCCACAAGGGAATGACCGAATTCGCGCATCGTGAGTTCAGAGAAGCTTGTTTTCTCCCACCACTGCTACTCGAAGGCATGTATACAGCATGTATTACATGGTAAATTAAACGGTACAATGTACAAAAATGTAAATATACTACTATCATTCTGTGTACATGACTGCTGGTGGCAGCACTCTACACAGACAGTTCACGATCGGTTATGGCGCGGTATGAGACAGTGTCAACCGATGCGTAGCGACAAACAAAATTCTCCGGTCGTTTTCTCCTGTGTCCGAGTATAGTTGTATTTTTGTATGTTTTATCATAATTTACATCACATTAGAATATAAAAGTAATATACAGGTATTATTGTAAAATTTATGTTTATGATCATTATAGTTTAAAGAAATAAATTCTGACAACTGCTCTGTCTTGTCTGATCATTTCTAAATATTGCTAAATGCTTATATAAGTTTCAAAAGTTTAATAATATATTGTCATTCAAATTATTTTTAACATAATATATTCAACACTAATATACACTGTCCTAGGTTAAAATATATACCTAGTGTTTTATCATAATCAGACTTATGCCCGGTCTACAAGAGGGTAGTTTTTTAAGCTAGTTCTATCTAATAAGCTAGTAAATCTAGTGTAATTTTTAAGCCAGCAAGGTAGTGAGAAAGCTAATAAGCTAATGTTTTATGCCAGGCTAGTTTAATAGGAAGGAGTTCTATTTTTGGAGCTAGAAGACTCCCTCCCCCACCAACGAATTTACACACAAAATAAAATTAAAATTTTTCTTTTATATTTTCTTAGTTAAAATATTAAAACTGAGTATACCATTTTGAAAAAGATATTAAAATTGTAGTATTAAAAAAAAATTATGTTAATATTTTACTTAAAAAGGATATTTCAAAATTTTGTATATTAAGGATTGAGAATTACAAAAATAATTAATTTAATTATTTATAAAGATTCTTAATGAGATTTTGAAAGGAATTTCTAAGAATTTATTTTTCAAGCTTATTTTAGCAAAACCATAAGTCAGATTACATATTTTCATGGAAAATTTTTAATACATATCATTTTTATGGCTTAATTATTTGAAAATAATGAAAAATCATTAGAGGTGCTTAAATAAGAATAATTATTATTCTAACCCAATTTTAATTTTTCATATATGTTGAGTATTATGGAGTATAGAGTTTTTATACATTTTTTAGTGAATAATTTCCGTTTAAATTGTAGATTGATCGAATTATTACTACATTATCTTTATAACACCGCCAATAAAATGTAATAGTGTAGTATCATTGATTATATATAATCGATGGTAGTATGTATAGCAAGTATAGCTGTATAGGTATGGTATTTATTTTAATGATTAGCCAGTTATTAGAAATCTAGGCACTCTAACCGCGTGAACAGTAGTTTAATAGGATTATTTATTTAATCGATATATGTGATGTGATTCCAAGGAATTTGACAATTTTACTACATTATGTTCAGTCTTAATTTTGAGTCAGTTCTTTCCTGAAAATACAAACACTTAAAAGTAATAACAAAAGCATTTTTTTTTTTACTTACGGATAATAACAAGTAGTTTACATCCAATGATAGTTGACAACGAATTTTATCATCATCAGAATTAATTTTATAATTTGGATCTCTTATTTTTTTCAACTTTCTTAAGCTTTCTTCCGTTTTCTTTATAGCTTTCATAACATCATCAACATAAGCAACATATCTAAAACAAAGTTAAAGCTAAATATTTTAAATCCTATAAATTAAACTTCACTAACTTTTAGACCACTTACTGAGTAACTATATGATCCAAAACTTGTTTTTTACAATTTTTGTCTTGTAAAGTTTCTAATGTTGCCACAATTGATTTCATATAAGCACATGGTTCTGTTGGATAATCTCGATTTGTATGCCTGAATAACCGTGGAACATCAGTTACTCTTATTACATAAGACATTGCTTCATCAATAACAGATTGAACTTTACTCTTACTTAAATCATTAATTAACGAATTCAAATTTACATCTAAAATACTACCTATATAAATATGAAAAAATTAAAATATAAATAATTTAAAATTTTTAGTATACCTACTTTTTTGTAATTTTAAAACATCAGTGGGTACCTTTGAAAGTAATAAATGATCAAATATCAAGTATATATCATTTAATTTAAAATAAAATATTTTCAAATCACTTTCCAAATCTTCAAGGAACTTAATACGAATGCTAAAATCTTTCAAATAAGTTTTAGATTTGATATTAACGTCTTTGGCCCAAGTATGATATCTAGAAATTAACTGTAATATCAATTTGAAAAATCTGAAATAAGATATCAAATGTAAATTTGTATTATTTAAATAGTTATTATTCTATTAATTAATATAATTTTTAAACCTATGGCTTAATTGAACTATGAAGACATTTGGGTCTAAACAAGAACACATACAATCCCATACTGTTTTTGTGACTTTAAGTTTAAATATTTCATCATTACATGATTCATAACTTTCATGATTCATAACATTTTCAGCACAAAATCCAATTTCTTGATACCTTAAATAAAATATAGGTATATTATTAAATCAAATCAATTTTTATAAAATAAAATTATTATTTGTATTAAGGGGCCTAAAACACTAAAATACCTAAAAGCATGACAAAACTGTAAGATTTTGAAAAGTCGAATTTCAATTCTGAAAACTGTTTTGAATTTATCAGTTTGTCTTCTAAGGATTGATCGAGGTGTTTATTTTAGCCGTGTTATTTATCATTAAAAATCACAATTTTTAAACATTGATCACATTTTAATCTATAATAATAAAGAAAAATACCTCGATTGATCCCTAGAAGACAAGCCAACACATTCAAATATGTTTACAGATTGTAAATTCGACTTTCCAAAGTTCTACAATTTTGTCATGTTTATTAGTCTTTTAGGCGGAATTTTGTGATTACACAACAATAAAGAGATATGGATACAGGCCTATTTTTAGATTAATTTTAAAATGTACTTAAATATTTCTAATATTATATAGTATAATATAGTATTTATATATAATAAAGATTTTTATTTTTCATATTTTTAAAAAATTGCCAATAACCTTAAGAGGGCACTTTACACACCCTATTTTCAAGGGTTTTGTACAGACAATTTTTATGAAATTTAAAAATAGTCATGTGTCAGTACCCTTTATTATTGAATATTGTTGTGTTATCACAATATTTGTTAAAAATCACATTTACATTCCATAACTATAATTTTTCTCTGTAAAATGTGTCAAAATGTATACAAAATATGAAAGATGAGAATATTTACTGTGTTCAAGGATGGAATTTTTTTTGAATATGTTTTTTTGAAAGCCTAAAATCTGTGATTGAAAATCGTAAATTTTTAAAAAATTATAACTAAAAAAAACCAAGTTGCATAGTAAATATTTGTATAAATTTTGACTCTGCGATTACTAAGAAAGAAGTTGTAGTTATAGAGTGTAAACATATTTTAATACATCTAAGATGGGCATATAGCATTCTCTCAAGGATAAAATACTTTGATTCCTTTTTTTGATTTTTTCCTCTTAAGATTTAAATTTATTATGTACTATCCACATTTATAAGTTTTTTTTTCGAAATAATATAAATCAAACTAATGTTGCAGTATAAACAATTTTTTTTTTTATTCATAATTACTGTAGTTTAGTAAAATTTGATTTGAGAATCATAGCCAATTGATAAATATGACTTTAAAAAATGTTGAATATCTGAATGCTAGTGATAAAAATACGTATTAATGTCTAAAAAATAACATTTGTACTGTGCATGTATACAATATAACAGATATATTAAATCGGCTGTTTATTTTTAATAGCTTGTTATTTGGATAGATTTGATGTCATAAAATGTCGTTGAAACTATAAAATTTGCCCAAGGCCTCCCTGGCTTATGTAGCTTGCCCAAAAAGCTATATTTTTTTATCATCAGTTAAAATGATAGTCTTAAGATACAAAATCGAGTTGTCATACTGTTCAAATACAGTTCATAGTTGCTTCTATTATTAAGAATTCATGTTATAACATAGACTTAAATATATTATAAATCTGCGCTATACCAATATAAGTATTTAATTAGTACTTACTAGGGCTCAGAAATTGATGATTTTAAAATATTAAAAAAATTAAAATGCAAATATGTTCTAAAACCTTTCAAAAATACTAAAACCTATGGTAAAGTAGCTATAATAAGGGTGGAAACCAACTCAATGAGAAAGACTATAATGGATCAGTCGACAGTAAATAGGCAATGAAATGATTAGGTTTATTTTTAAATGTACCTACTTCTACATATTATTTGACGAGAAAAAGTAGATTTTTCTAAAAATGTTATACTGATTTCTGTGATATTTTAGCAAAATATAATAATAATAATAAAATCTTAATTTTTTTCTCTACTAGTGGAAAATTGGTAAAAATGATAGAAAATTAAATATTCAGAATAAAAATTAGCTATTTAGATTCACATGCTAATGAAACACATTTTTTTTAGCTAGGAAAACATCAGCAAAGACGTTCCAAAAGAAAAAAAAATGCAAAATGCATTAATTACTAACCAAGTCCTAATGATTAAATACAAGTTGTGTCAAAGTTAAGATTAACTTAGCAATTTTGACTAGTTGAGTTACGCCTCGTTGGAACAACATAGGCTTGTACAAGCTCAGCTCGTCTATATCGTCCAGATTACTGAATTATCCATTTACATACATGCCATATTTTTACTATATTAATAATTATAAGGGGTATAATATCCCTTTTAAGTACTATAATGAATTTCTGTAACTAAGACTAGATGACTTTTCTAAGTAAACTTACAAAAAAGTATTTTTTAATACTACCATTTTTTATTTTTTTATAATAATAATAATTTTTTATCATATATCCTATCATTACTATTTGAACAAATTAATTACCTAAAGCATTTTTGCTCAAAATTATAATCTTATCTATTACTTTTGGTTTATAACTGTTCCAAAACTATTTTAAAGGAAAGAAATAATACAGATCAAATGTTTAGTTGATTATAAGTTAAAATATTTTATGGAATAATTCATGTCTTACCTATACTGGTAATAAATTGGCAAATTCCAGCATTTTTTAAAATCATTCCAACTTTGTACTTTATACAATGGTTCAGTTTCATGTTGTGAGTTAGATAAATCAATTAAAAGATTTGTAAATTCATTAAATGTTACTTTGTAGTTCTAAAACAATTGTACTTTGGTTTCATGAAAAAATATTTAAATAATTAAGTAATCAAAAATTAGGAATTCATACTTTTATGAAAATGTCAGGTTCTCTAAAATTAAATATACACTGCAAATTATTTTTTACTTGATCAAAGATAACAGGCCAGAAACTTTTTGAAACAAAATCAAATTTTCCACATTTGTAACTTCTATAAATAAATAATATTTTATAAATATTATATTAATCTCAAATAATATATGAATAATAATTATCTATATAAAGCATACTTATTATTTTGTTCTGCTGCAGCTTGAAGTAAATATTTTAAATCTTCTTGAAGGAATGCATAACACTGCCTGTACAACTCTTTTAAACCATCTTTACAACTCTTTAAATAACTTTCATTCAATATAGATTTCATTGCAGGTGTGATAATATCAATTCGACATACATCTTCAGCAGCTGTAATATTACCCAGAGACAAATACAGTTCAAGAAAACGTTTCACAGCATTTTCATTAGTTGACACAGAAGAAACAAATGATTTATTTAATTTGTTCATTAATGAATCATTTATTAATGTTTGTCTCTAGAAAATAAAAACACTTTTATAACAAATATAGTTGTATGTTTGAATTATGTTATTTTTTTAGTACAAAATACATACCTTGAAATGTATAGTTTTCAATATATTACTACATTTGGTCATACTATACATAAGCTGATTATATTCAGCAACAGCTCTGCTTAAAATTATTATATTACAATCATTTTGGTCCATTAATAAATTATCTAGTTTGTCAAGAGACATTTGAACTTTGACAATAGCATGCAATGCTTGTTTATCTTGATACAATTTTTTATTTAATTGTATTTCATTATCCAAATTATGCAATGTGTTTTCCAAATTACTTTTAGCTACCTGAATAAAATCATAACACTATATTTCTAGTTATAACTCCATATATATATGTAAGTCCATACATCGACGGTGTTACTTAATAAACACAATCCCGGTTTTAGAGTTGCTAATTGTTGATCAATACCAATTAATCCTCTGGATAAATGGAAATATTTGTCACAATCATCATTAAGTGAATTGATCATCTTATTACGTAGGTCTTTGAGAAAGATACCCATTTCAACTCGCATGTTTTCTAATGTCATTTTATTACGATTTTCTGTTAAAAATTCATCAACGGAAAATGATTCCTATATAATAAAATAAATTGTAATGAATTAATTTACAAGTAGTAAAATATATAACAATTATTTGGCAAGATTAGAATTTATATATATTAAATGTATTATGTAGGTATAGTCATAGATTCAAAATTTAAATTTGTGGCAGGGGTGAAATGCAGGCTTTTTAAATATCGTTTTCCTATCACCAAGTCTGGATAAGTTCAATAAATTATGAATTAATTATAATTTTTATATAAAGCAGGGATGGGCATCTCTAAATAACAAAAGGGTCAATTTTTAAATTTATTATAATTGCGAGCTGAATAAAAAAAAATTATTTTCTATTATTACTTATGTGAAATAAATTAATTAAGAAGACGCTACACACCTAATTTTTAATGGGTTTTGTATAGGAAATTTTTATGAAATTTTAAGAAGAAAAAAAACCAACAATTTAAAAATATTTAATTATATTTTAAAAATAGTCATGTGTTGGTACAAGTTTTTATTGTGTTATCACAATATTTGTTATAAATCACGTTCACGTTCTATAACTATAATTTTTCTCTGTATAATTGCAGTGTCAAAATGTATATAAAATATGAAAGATGAGAATATTTACTGTGTTCGAGAGTGGAGTTTTTTTTCAATATACCTATATTTTTTTTTGAAAGCCTAAAATCCATAATAGAAAATCATGAAATTTTAAAATTATAAACAAAAAAAAATGTAACTAAAACGCTACAGCATAGTAAATATTCTCATCTTTCATATTTTATATACATTTTTATTGCGATTACTAAGAGAGAAGTTGTAGTTATAGAGCGTGATCATATTTGAATACTGCTAAAATGGGTGTGTAGTATAATCTTAACATTTAATACATTTAATACATAATATGATAGATAAGAACTAATAAATAATTTTTAGATTCTGAGTATAGCGAGGAAGCTATTAATTTTACAATGATGTTTATTTATTTTTCTGTGAGCAAATTTTCAATTATGAGTCAAGGAGGAACTTTGACGTTGGTATGATTTGATAGGAAATTGGCTCTAGATAGTACTTTCTTCATACCTTAACATTTTCAGATTTTTCCAGTAGTTTCCTTAGGATTTAAAAAAACTTCCTTCTATAAATTATATATAGTCATACAGTGTACACATATTTACATATATTATACATAACTATACCTAACTAAGGAAAACTATCTTTTATATGATGTATGAGGTAACACAAAAAAATAAGCCCAAACATTATTTACTAAGATTCCCACTACACAATTTTAAAAAACTTCCACAGAACTATATCATCTATATCATCTACTATTAGTAAACTAATTACCAATTAGTCATTTTTATAATAATTAAGTTGAAACATTATATCACAAAAAATTAAAAAAACTATTTTTTTATTTTTTTATTTAATAGTTTTTAATTAAATAACAATTATACAATGTCACATATATGATAGGTACAATATATATATATGAAAAATAAATTGATTCTAAAATAAGTAAACCTAGTAAATTATTATTAAAAAATATATCCAATATTGAAAAATTTGTTAATTAAGTATGTATGTAAAAATTTAATATAATATAAAATAATATTTTCTCTGTGTTATACATTTTTGATTCATGCAATTGAAATTGTCCGATATTATTATATAGTTTAGTATCTATTTATAAGTAAAAGAAGAAAGTATCTAGTATTTTTTCAACATAGAAAGAATGTATCTTACATCTGGAGGTAAAAAATATTGTACCTAGATTCTAGATTTTCACAGTTGAATTTTGTGACATAATGAAATAATAACAAGTGTCATGGTATTTTTAAGATAGTAACAAAATTTAACTATAAAAATCAAGATAATAACAATTTAAAATGATAATGATTAGGTTGCTTGAACTTAAGTTATCATCACCTTCTTTCTTAACTATTTAAGGTTATCTACCCTAGTCCTGCACTTACACTTAACTCGATCTCTCACATCCTCTTCACTTACATCCGCTTACCTCATAGTAATACAGGCAGCAATAGGGAGTTGGCTAATGTTTTAAGGAGGAGGAAGGTGAATATTTGTTATTATTTGAATTAAAGTGGAAAGGGGTGAAAGCAAGGGAAATTGACGAGAGGTACAAAATCATATACCTATTTAGGAAAAACTAGTAGAATGATGTAGGAGTTATAATAGATGAAGAAATGAAAGCTAAAATGGTAAAGATGTTTAAGAAAAATGATAGGGTAATTGTGGTGAGAGTAATATTAGAGAATAAGGTATTGAATAAAGTAAGTGCATATGCATAGTCCATAGGTGGGATGTGACGAAACCCAGAAAGAAAAGTTCTGGCAAGAGATGGATGAGGTAATAAAAAGAGTACAAAGAATTGAGGATATTATAATTGGTGGGGATATGAATGGACATGTAGACTGTGATAGAATAGATTATGATAAAGTGCATGTAGGGTATGGGTTAGGAGAAAGGAATACTCATTTTAGGAAGACAGAAGAGCATTTATATAACCTATAGAGTGGAGGGAATAAATCATAAATTATTTTATGCGGGAGAGAGGAGGTTTAAAACAGTGTAAGGACCGTAAGGTAATCCTGGTTGAAAGTGTGACAACACAACATAGTTTAATGGTTATAGATGTTTGGTGTAGGAAAAAGAAAAACATAGATAATGAACCGTGGATTAGGTAGTGGAAACTAAATGGTGAGAATGAAAACGTATTTACAAAAAATATGATTGAGACAGGGGTGTGGAACATTAGGAATCAAGTGAGTAGGTTTTACGGCTCATGAAGGAGGCTGGTGAATAGCAATCAATCTTCATCGACATGGTTGACAACATTATATTGAAAAAGGAGAGGGACGAGAGAGAATGGCAGGTGTTTCTGGAAGGGAATCAGCTGCGCCAGGTTAGGGACAGTCATCAAGGCCGATAGGTTTCGTGAACCAAGCCGAGAACTCGGTGGAGTTTATAGGCTGGCAAGTTTTGTACAACCGGGCCGTGAAGTTGGAAAACGAGAGTCCAGACTAGTGGGTTCTGCAAAACCGGGCTGAGAAGGCAGGAAGCCTTCTTTTTCAGGAGGCCAGGAGGCGCATGCTGGGGTGACACATGAAAGATATTATTTCGCGAAAATATTCAAATAATTTATTATTATTATTATTATGTATTCTTTAATGTGATTTTCAAATTGTTTTCCCATAATAAATTATGGCGAATGAAACAGGATTGAGTGTGGATGGATGAAGTGGAGAAAAACATCAGGTATTTTGTGTGACAAAAAAATCCCTATTAAGTTAAAAGGTAAATGTTACAAGACAGTAGTGAAACCTGCTTTTCATGATGTATGGAACCAAATGTTAGGCAGTAAATAGAAAGATAGAACAGAAAATGATGCAAGTGGATGAGTGGTGTGACTAAAGAGAACAAAATAAGGAACGAGAATATAAGAGGTAGTATAGGAATAGCTTCAATAATTGACAAAATGAGGGAGAATAGATTGAGATGTCTCGAGCATGTATTAAGGAGGAAAGAGACAGAGGTAGTAAGATTAGTAAAGGAAATGTACATTGATGGAAATTGTTTCTAAAATTATTACCTACCCATCTAGGTATATCTTATGGCATATGATTTCTATAAAATTGCATATTTTTTTCCTATTCACATTTTTGGATTTTCCCCAGTAATCTTGATGAATCATAATAGTTTGAAACTAATGGTGAAATTTTTTTTGCATGTTTCTGCATATTTAATGGTTATTGCATATTTTTACAAAATTCAAAATTTATTGTATATTAAAGCAAAGATTTAAAAAAACAAGGTATAAAATAATATTTTGTAAAGTAGAAAATCAAAAATAAATTTTGTAGGCACTAAATAGTAATTGAGATAAAGATAAGAAAACTAATCAATTACGAAGTAAACTACGTATCTATAATCTTAATCGTTCTTGCTGTGTCAGCCAGTTATCAACATACTACTCTGGAACGTCGTTTGTCGTTTAGTCCGTAAATCGTAACATGCTGAAAATAAGTAGTTCGATTTGCAATAAAATTCGAGAATGGATTTCCTCAGCAAACAAAGACACAGAGGTTTTCACTACTGATGGAAAAATAGTATTTTGCAACCCTTGTGGAAAATCTATTGTTTTTGAGAGAAAGTCTCAGGTAGATCGACACATAAAAACAGGTACTTATCAAAATATAAATTAAGAACAGAAATACATATATTTCCTACATTTTTTAATATATCTGTTTTAGCTGCCCATGTGTCTGCACTTAAAAATAAGTTATTAAAACAGCAATTGCTTACAACTAGTTCTACTAATAACACTTTTTTTGAAGATTTATGTTTTGCTATGGTCTCTTCTGACATACCCTTACACAAGTTGAAAAACAAACATTTTGGTAATTTTTTGAATAAATACATAAATCCTCGATTCGAGATGAAAGAACTATGTAAATATATGCTATCAAAAAGCAATGAATGAAATTAAGGAAAATATTGGACAAAATTTAATTTATATTGTTGTTGATGAGACCACTGATACACGGGGCTTATACGTTGCAAATTTACTTGTAGAAGTTATGAATAAAGATTATTTTGGGAAACCTTATTTTTTAGCATTCAAACAATTGGAAAAAACAAACAATGAAACAATTACCCAATTTATCAATGGAACGGCGTGTATTATTTTTATTAACAGACGTTGCGTCTTATATGTTTAAAGCAGGGACCTTAAAGATATTTTATACTAACATAATCCATGTACCGCTCATGCTTTCAGAAAAATTAAGGGAGTTATTTCCAAAAGTTAATACTTTAATTAATAATGGGAAGAAAATATTCTTAAAAGCGCAGATTAGAATCTCTGTTTTTAAAGAAGAAATTAATGATATCCTTTTACCACCTATTCTAGTTCTTACAAGGTGGGGAACATGGGTACTTACTGCGTTATATTACGCATAAAATTTTATCGAATATAAAAAAGTTATCGAGAGACTGGCAAAGTGTTAAAAAAATTCTGGATATAATTGCAGATGGTACTGTTGTCAATGAATTAACATTTATATCCACTCATTTGGCATTTTTAGTGATAGTAATAAAGAAACTGAAAACTCAAAATATGACATTACATGAAAGCTTTTCAATAATTGATGAAATAAAAGAAAAAATTCAAGCTATTCCTGGATTGAAAGGGACAACACTTAAAACAAAATTACATGATCTTTCCAATAAAAATAAAGGTCTGGAAATTCTACGACAAATTAATGCAATACTATTAGGCGAAAACGATTCAATTCAGCTTGATGATATTTATCAAGACCCAACAATACTTAGTTGCTTCAAATATGCTCCAACAATTCGGTTGACATCGAACGATCATTCTCAGTCTTTAAAAATGTGTTAACAGATGGACGTTACAGCTTCACTGAAGAAAAACTGGAAATACATATGGTTATTCATTTTAATAATAAATAAAATTTTAAAAATATATTAATTTGTTCAGAAATTTTTTTTTCCTTTAATTATATACTTTATTAATTATTATAAGTTGTTTAATTTGTAAATCAAATAAAAATTGTGTATTTTTTTACCATAATTCATTTTGAAATACATTTTTTTTTGCATATTTTCATGATTTTTACTGCATATTATATGGCATATTTTGATATTTTTTAGTGCATAAAAATCCGTGTTCTATATATGATGTAACTACTAAAAAAATTAGTTATGTCACATTTTTGTCTAACTATCCTTCACATATTTTTAAATTAAATAATTTTTTGGTTTAATTGTTCATAATAATTGCTGCTGTATTTTAGTTTAATCAGATGCTACTTAAAGGGTCATTTTTTTCAGTGTCCAAGTAGAAGAAATTAGTATACAAATATTTTTTGCACCAGGTATTTATAACTTAGTTGATACCTAATATTCACTTAAAACCTACCTAATACCATTTATAATTTAGTTATACAACATAATTGCTAATTTTCTATATTCCTACCTCATATCACTCTTTATTACATCTCTCTACCAATCTCTTTTTCTGTCCCTTCAACGTTCCCTTTACTAATCTTCTCTTCTTAAAAAATGTCTGAGCCATCTCAATCTATTTTCTCATTTTTCCTACTATTATATACTATACTACCTACTAATTACCAATTTTATCTTTTCTAGTCACTCCACTTGTCCACCTTAACATTCTCGTCTCGGCTAAACTCATCCCCTGTACTATATTTTTATTTACTGCGCAAAATGATGACCTGGACATCATTGCAGGCCTCATCACTATTTTATAAAATTCAAGTAAGCAATTACATATACCTAGTGTAGTAATTACTAATTTAATACAAGTACCTTTGTGAATGTCTGCGTATCAAATACAAGAGTTATATTGTCACAATCCATTTTTAAGCTTAATAGTAGATACCTATTTACTATTTTGAAGATTAATCTTGTGATATTGTTGTTCGCATGAAAACCATTTACTCTACAAAATTGACACGTAAATAGGTAGTGACGTAGTGTATACTTTTAATATTTTAAAATACTACAGTCTACGGAAAATGGCATGCTACAGAATATAATCAAATCACAAAACAGAAAAATAGAATAGACCACAGGTTACAGAATGAGAACTATAAAGCATAAAACATGAACATTGCATTGACATATCAACTATAATTAATTTAAAGTTAATAATATGTCAATGGTACTTGGAGTAATTTATTGTTAGAACACGGACTATTTGATAAGACAAAACAAATGTGATAAGGCTAAACAAATTTGATAAAACAGTGGAATAATGGAAGTTTTTCCTGTGAAGATTCATTAGTTACGTTGCACTATTACCATAAATATAATATTTCTATGACTATGACGTATACCTACCACGAACGATGACGTCATTTGGTTTTAGTGATATATTCAACAATCACAATCAGCAGAATTCACAGTGAATATTTACGTTAGGCTTTTGCTGACTAGTGATTGGTGAACTGATGATACAGTCAATTAATACTCATATGCCTTATTGCCTCAAAGATTTCATATACTTTCTCTGTTTAGTATTTTAATTTTGCTTTAATAACGAAATAATTTATATATATATATAAATACTAATTTTGATATCTAAAAGGGTTTCGTCCCTTAGTTTTCTTCTGAGCATCGTAGGTATATCATAAATATTTTACAATGTGTGCTAAAATGACATTCACTCATCAACCTGGCACTGCCATGGAATGCCTTAGTGTAAGTATTACAATTTACAATGAAATTCGATGTTTTACATCTTTATTTTGTTTATATAAATTATTATAGATCCCTATTACTTTAACCAAAGAATCAGCAATTGATACAGATGGTCGGGAACTATTAAAATGTGGATTTAAAATTGGTGGAGGCATTGATCAAGATTTTAGGAAAAGTCCTCAAGGATACACAGATAATGTAAGAATTTGGTTTCAATCTAGTTTACCATGCCTCTCAAGAATTTCGTAGATTTCATAGGAAACATGTATTTCAGTAAGTTAAGAACGATGGTGAGTCAGAATTTATTGATCAGACTTGGTTTTGAAGTTTGCTTATTTGCCATTTATGTTGATAAAAATATATTGGCCTTATACATGTGAATGTGATGACTAGGGATTGGATTAAAAAATATATATATATAAAATATGTAAAAAACTGATTTTTATTTATTAAATTTAAAAAGAAATGCATTATGTGACATAACAAAAAAAAAAATAAGGTGTTAGACCGTGTACATATTTACGATTGATGAGCAGTAATCATTGACCAAAACTAATTGAAACATATTTTTTTTGACGTCAGTGTTCATATACACATTGAGCAGTGAGTGTTAGTGATATGTGATAGCTTTGCATTGTAAGCTAACTTGAATTATGAGTGGTAACTATATGTGTTTTCTGTAGCTGTACTTATTTGTTTTAAAAAAAAATTAGGTACATTATTATTCTTCATTGTGGCATTGTCGTCATCAGTTCTTTGAATTTTATTATAACTTATGGTTTTAAGAATGCTTATTGAAAAAAAAGTATTGCAATTCATGACAAATTGAAGTCGTGAAGTTTATGATGAATTCCATCATTTGTTTCATGAACTTCGTGAAGATCATGAAAGGTTTTTAATTTTTTACAAATGATTATTGATATGTTTGATTTTATTCTAAGTAATAGAAGTAGTTTAGCTTCTGTCGTATATTATTATAATTTTATTTTATTAACCTAATATTACTTTTACATTTCTCATTTTCATCATCTTGAGAATATCATAGAAAGATAAAACTTAAAATAAATTATAAAAACATCTAACCGGTTTTTAATAAATGTCTTTTTATAAAAATTGAATTGTATCTTAAAAAACATATATTGAAAAACGGCTAGATAGTATTGTTATTTATCAAATTACTTTTTTCTAGTATTTATGAAATGTTTGTAAGTAGATAAAAATAATAAATGCTAATGGAGTTTTTCATTGAAATTTAAAAATATCAAATATGTAACAATGTAACAAAAAAAAAAAAAATATGCGACATTTCCAATGTATGTAAAAGGGGGTAAAATTAAAAATCCCCATATATTTGCATAATAAATAAAAAAATGTAATTATACAAAAATATGTAAATATGTAAAATTAAATTAGTACCAATTAGGTACACAGAAATTCATGAAATTATATATATATTACAAAATTTCGAATATTAATATTTGATATAAAGTTGCAATTACAATAAAATCCATTCCCTAGTGATTAACATACAGATGCTAATAATTGAGAAAAAACCTATTCACTTTCATTTTATCACTTCCTCATCCCCTCCCCATTAGTGTAATATTTTTCATCATAGGTATATACTTTATTTCATTAAAAACATTATTTTAATTTACGGTGCGTATATTTACCTGACAATATACATGTCATATGCTCATATGCACAGACTTGGAAAAATGTTGTACTGTCAGTCGAATACGTATTATATTCTTGACCAGCATTAAATATATTCATAATTAAATTGTATCACAAATTACTAAAAATTAAAAAAAAAATGAAATTACAGAATTATATTATTCTGTGGTGATAGCAGAGTTGTACAGAAAATTGTTGTTACAAAGCTGTTGTAATTCGACAGTTTAATCAACTGATAACAAATATGATAATGACTAACACTGAAAGTTAGGTATAACACCTACTCTACAGTTAGTGTATAAAAAGTGTACATGATACAACACTTTTTGTCAAAACAAATAAAGTTAATGCGTTCTCGACCTTTAACATCCCGACTTAGAAAAATTTTTTTTAAGTCCGTATATGACATGCACATATGGTCTGGTGATTTCATGTTTTAAACATTTTTTTAGTAATTTGTGACTTATGATTTAATCATGAATATATTTAATGCTAGTCGAGAATATAATACGTACCCGACAGACCGTATAATTTTTTTTTCAAGTCTGTGCGTATGCACATCTGACATGTATATGGTCGGGTATATATACATACCGTTTAATTTAACTAATTAAACAAATCTGTAATGATACAATTAAATACAAAGAAATGAAAAGCGAGAAAATATGTGAAATGTGCAATGCTGCAATATTTGTGTATAATGTAACACCTCACACACATAATAAAAAGTAATTGTATGAACTTTAAAACTAAATTTAATTAATAATTTCTTATTTCACCATCATTCTTAACTCACTTAAGTACACAATTTTCTGATAAATAAAATTGAAGAATTAAGAAAAATGATTTAAGAATTTTTTGGCTGTATAATTTTAATTATATTCAATTTTTATTATTATAATTCATATTACACTTTTAAGGGAATTTATGTGACTGAAGTACATGATGGAAGCCCTGCATCTAGGTCTGGATTACGAATACATGATAAAATATTACAAGTATATACAAAAGTAATAGCCATTAATTCAAGTAATTAACATTTTGATATTGTATTTTAGTGTAATGGATATGATTATACAATGGTAACCCATAAAAAAGCTGTGGATTACATTAAGAAACATAAAATACTAAACTTACTGGTTGCCAGAAGAGGTGTCACATCTACATAAAATAATCCAACTCTAAGTTATCTACAATGCTATTCTCAACCAAAGTGTATTAATTAATTGAACTATTTATCCTATTTTACTAGAAATGATAATAATTTTTTATTACTTATTTTAAAGTAAATTATTCTATTTAAGTTACACTTACTATTTTAATAAAATAATGTTATTTTTTTATTTAAAATGTGGTTATGTATATACCAATACTGTTGATCAATATTATCTAGCATAATAATCGGATCAATTATAATTATTAATTAGCATATATTTTATTAATTTTATTATTTATCAAAACCTAATTTTATAAAAATCTTATTTTATTCATATATGTTAAAATTACCATGTAATGGTCATTAAGTTAATTTTTACTTATTTACTGTATAGATAAATGAAATGTACATGTATATAATATATTATATATCTATATTAATACATTTAATAATATATTATATACAAGTGTATAATAATTATAATATAATTCCAATCTTATTTTAAATTAATAAACTTAATATTAAATCAAAGTTACTTACAAAATATAATGTAAAACTGATAAAGATGTTTTTCCAAATAGTTATAAATTACAAATAATAAATAAATAATTTTTAAAGTATTTATATAATATTCATTTTTATATATTTTGTCTAACAAAATATACATTTTAATATTAATTTTTTGGTTGATTAAATAATTTCTACAAAATGCATTTTTTATTGAATCATAAATAATTAAAATCTTAAATATATTTTAGTTCATATTATAATACAATTTTAAATGATTCTTCACATGTTATATGTTTCTTCATATTTATTACAATTTAATTATCTTTTATATTTTTGAAAGTGATCCAATTTAGATATTAATTAAAATAATTCTTATATATTTATATAACAGTTTATATTTCACAGAATATACAACATTATTATATGTTTCATGTGTGTACAACATAATAACTTCATATTAGTAGTGATTAATGTATAAATATTAAATATACATTAATATAGGAGATTAGTAAATATATGTATTGTAGTAGAAAAATAATAGGTAGTGGTGCTATATATGCTAATTACATGGAAAATTTTATACACCTCTATAATTTTGTATTTTGAATTAAAAGTATTCAAGTAGCATATAACAAAAATAAATAACATTACATTTTACAATGAATGTATCAAAGTTAATTTAATATATGTAGCGTGATACCTACCTCTATAGTTTATAGTCCAACTCTCAAAATACTATTTTGTTATTGCACACTAGTATTTCATGATTTATATTTTTTTATGAGTTAAAAATGGATATTTTGATGATTTATATATCCAAGTTATGATCAAATGTGTCCATTTTTTTAAATCAGATATGTAGTTTCAAAATAAACAATTTAATTATAAGTAGTTAGTGGTCTATCAAAAGAATATTTTAAACATGTCATAAAAGTGATTCCAAATGCTAAATTATAAAAACAATGTTCTTATATTGCCAAAAATGTATAATGTGAATAGCATATCTGTGTATATACTATAATATAATATGCATGGTCACTAATGTTTCTCATATACCACTAATATCTAATATTATCACTAATAATTTTATAGTATTTACAGACCCGTCCAATTTTATATGTAGTTAGTAAATATAAGTAATTATATAATAGTAAGTAATAAAGAAATAGACTTAAGCTTGAGTTAAATATTATATTATGTTGATATTCCAAATGTTTTTACATTTTGTAATACTATTATTATGTTGTTAAAGTTTGAGTAAGAAAAATATAACAAAATTAATTAAATTTACTTGACAACTTTTATGGATATCTTATACTTTCCAAGTCATCCACCAAATGATTATATGCACTATTTATAATTTCATCTTTCATTAGGTCGAGCACTTTTTCAATAAATTGTTTTCTCCTGAAAAAAAAAAACATTTAAATACTAATTGTAGTATAAATTCAAAAGCATACATTTTACAGTAGATTAATTTACATTGTTCAGTTTAATATATAACCCCTACAATTAATTAAGTTTAAACTAGATTATATACAGTGTTGTAAAAAATACTTTTAAAATGTATTTAAATACTTACTATAAAATATTTAAATACTTTGTAAAAATATTTTAATACTATTCAAATTATTATTATACCTACTACATATATATTATTAAGTTTGACTAATGCAAATGTGAAATACTGAAATACACAATGAATATTGTATATCTAACTCAATATTGTTACATGCATTCAAAGGATGTCAGCGCAGCCTTTTTTAAGGGGTTATATATAGGCAATTTTTAGAAAATTTTATGAAAAATGAAAATCTAACAATTGAAAAACATTTATATGCATTTTTAAAATGACTTATAATTGGTTCCTTTACTATATCATTTGTGAATATGGTTGTTTTTTTATGAATTAATAACATATTATTGAAAATATTACTTTTGCCTTTCTTATTTATAACAACTTACAAATATCTTAGAAACATGAAACAAAAAACAAAATTATCTGGTGCCCTACATTTTATATGTGTATTTGAATATGTTTTATAAATTGTTAAAAACTCAACATTTTTGATTTTTTTTTTTAATAACTATAAATTAAAAAAATTAAATTATTGTAAAAGAGTTCTATAAAATGCTAGATAATGTTGTTATCTATAATTTATTTTTGGTTTAATTTTTTAAGATGATTGTAATTTGTTAAAAATGAAAAATGCTAACATGAGTTTTTCATTAAAAATTGTATGCGTTAACATCCTCTTAACAGGTAGTTAATATTGTTTAATTTAAATTTAACTATATATATATTTATATATTTTTAATCAAATGATTAATGAATTATTGCATTTAAGTTGCATGATTTTTTCAAATCTTGCATCGGACATCCTATCCCTTTTATTGTCAAAATTGAACCATCTATACCATCACTAATCACCATTATGTAAAAAAAGTATTTGAATTAATTTCTGCAGTGCAAATACACAAAAAAAAAATAAAAAAAATTCTTGAAGTATTTACATACTTGTATACAAATATATAAAAATGGTGTTTATTGTTGACAAGAATATTTATAAATTACTTAAAAATATATTTAAATATCTTTAGATTGTTGGATTTTCATTTTTCTAAAAGTGTCTTTAAAATTGCCTATACATAACCCCTTAAAAACCATGCTTACCACGTCTTTTTAATAGGTTTCTGATTAAGGCGGCTCACTGCGGGCGTGTTTTAAGGGGTTATTGTATAGGCAATTTTTGAACAATGTGAAAATGCCGTGTATGTGTGTGCGTGTGTAAATTAATATTAGTGTGTGTAAGCCCCGCATAAATAGCGATAACAAAA
>JAIPRL010003401.1:0-47374 GCA_025469235.1 Pemphigus obesinymphae | reverse complement strand
AGGTATATACATAATACGTCCGTGATAAATTTTTACAAATTAGGTCAAAAATAACATGGATTAAAAGTTAAATTTATATGAATATTTTAAAAATATTACGGTACTGGTTCAGGGGACGCCTTTTTTTGCATTAGCTATAGTCCCCCCTGCAAATATATTCCACTTTAACCACTGGGGGTATATCTGTGTGTCTTTAAAATACCTAAGGAAATACACTGAAATATGAATAAGTAAAAAGTCATGAACTTTTTTCTGATTTTGTCGACACTAAACAATTTATAGTTTATCAACTTTCTGTACTGAACTTCATTTCACTGACTACTTTTCAGGAGTGGTGAGACACCTTCTAAATCCGGCCTGATTATTATAACCAATAGATACGTATTACACGATGAACCTATATCTTACGATCATATTGATTAATGGTTGTCATGGAAACAAAAGTATATAAAATATTATATTATATTGTACTATTATGAATATTGCTAATTAGTGACCACTGTAAAAAAATTTAAGGGTAGAAATGGGCAAATCACAAGAGTTGTATACCATATAGAAACCTGAAACTTACTTTATCACTATTAAATCTGTCACATATTACACGAGTGAATTCATTTCTCCATACTCTAACAAAACTGATAACATTATCAAAAATCAATGGACTTGTGAAAAGCATACCACTAATGATCCGACTTAAATCACGGAGATTAAATATGTAGTGGAACTTATTAGGAGTCGGTGGAAATTCTGCTAAAGTTATCTAAAAATAGAGAAATAAAGAATTATGTAAATTATTGTTGTTGTTTTATATTATTACTAAATTTATATTTGGTTATTTACTTTATACAAAATTAATGTCATTTTTAATATACTCGGGACCACTACTTTCACATCATCATTAAAATTGTCTGTGTGTCCCGAAAGAATTGAATAGAATATATGATATATTGTTTCATCTGAAGGGAATACCATACAATAGACAGAAAACATTGAAATGAATCTTGGATCTACTTCGTTTCTTCCTCCTCCAGGTTTACCCATAGCTGTATATAAATCTGTAACGTCGAAAATAATTTACGTACAAAAAAAAAATACTTTAACTTAATATTAGAAATACGAGTAATTAACTTACAAATGTCACTAAAATACTTCCAACTTAAATCTTTATTACGATCATACATTCCTCCTAATTCCAAAAATAATTTAAGGAGTGCTATTGGTTGTTGTGTACCATATGTATCTACTTGAGGCATATTCATATCATCTATGAAACAAATGAGTTTTTTGCCAATTGGGGGTCCATATACGTTTTTGTTCCGTTTAGCGACGTTTGCTTCCAAGCTTATTTGTACATCTAACGAAGTAGTTCTGGACGAAAAATTCAAATTAGTTTGCATCTACGAATAAATATTTATTTTAGAAAAAAAGGAATGGTTAAAACAAAATGTCATTGAGTAGTACATATTTATTTGGATCTAGCGTTCTTAGAAAGTTTTGCATTGTTGCTGTTTTTGAAGTTCCCGTTTCCCCGATTAGAATAACGGGACGTTTAACGATAGTCATAAGATTCAGTAGCCACGTGACCCGCGTCGAATCAACAGTAGGCACTAGTATTTCATTGAATTTAGTATTTGGATTATGTTCATAGTTTGCTACAAGAGTATTCCATGGTACCCAAAATTTTTGATCAATATCCAAAAAGTATTCATACCACGTTTCTTCGTGATTTGGAATAAATTCTACAATCAAATTAAAATGATACATGTTGATAAAATAAGTATTAATTAAATAATTGTAGGTTTAGTATATTAATATATTTAGTTACTGTTATTATTGGGTCGATATTTAAATATAAACTATTAAGTATGAATCTCATACTTAATCATTTATACTTTATCACTATTAAATCTGTCGTGTATTATACGAGATTGTTCCGTTTTTCTGTACCTAGTGTCCCAGTGTCTCGATAAAATGTTAGGTAAGTCCCGTATTTCCGTACATCTCTTATTAGTCCATACATTTTAAAATGTATCAATATCTTTATTTAATTTTTAATCGATATTCAAACATGAAGATGAGAATATCTCTAATATTGTGAGTCAAAAAATATTCAACATTAAATACCTTTATTTTTATAATATTATCGGGAGAGTTAAAAATAATTGTAGTTTTTGAACAAAGTGAAGAATACATTGGTTTTAAAAGTTTACTTTTCATGGTTTTTGGAAAGAACGATTGAGTATACATGTTTGGATAAAAAACCTTCTGATAACAAATTTCATATGATTAGCAGACACTTACAAGAAGTTATTTTTCAATTTTCCCAGTGGTTTTCTTACGCGCAAAGGAAAAATTGAGATGGGAATATACTTAATAGTTGTACGAAAATAATAATCAATTTCAGACGAACGATTGAGACTATTACGGCCAATGTTTTTGGCATTGTATAGGTCTTTAAGAAAAGTATCTTTAAAATAATTCTCAGTTTTTTGCTAATTTAGTATAACAAAAATGATTCGTATTTTTATGAATTAAATATCTAAGACTCCTAGACACGATAAATGCTGATAAAAAAAAAATGATGTTGAACTTACTTAAAGTAGCTCTTTTTGACGGAGAGTCGTCGATTTTAACTAATCCGCATATCTTCTTTACGAACTGGTCAAACACTAATCGAGAATCACTCTCCAAT
Organism: Pemphigus obesinymphae; assembly: GCA_025469235.1. NCBI lineage: Eukaryota > Metazoa > Arthropoda > Insecta > Hemiptera > Aphididae > Pemphigus > Pemphigus obesinymphae. The sequence continues at coordinate 44,682 of JAIPRL010003401.1, read as the reverse complement.
GGTGCGCCCAATGAACAATACAAAGCTGAAATGAAAATCGCTTCCATTTCGTCCGTCAATGGCACCGATGAACTTGTGACCGACTCTGTGGTGTTATTGGCTTCTACGAACGAACCTTCCGACAACTTGTCTTTAACATCCGAGGTGTTCAATAATAAAATCGCATCTAGCATGAAACACAACTGAGTGACCTGAATACACACACATATATGATATAATCGTAGTCTATTTACGGCGGTAATGTGCGTTTTTAATAAATTTACCATATTTAATTTGGTTTGAGGTATAATCAACTTTAATGGAGCGAATTGTTCGAAACCATGATTGCCTTCGAATATACGGTCCAAAATAACGGGTACATATTTTTGAAATAGCGTATTCAGTGGACTCCGTTCTATATTCTTTTTTTTCGATACGAATTTATTCCAGTATGGAGTGTACCCAAGGTTTATAGGGTCGACATATACCATACCCGCTCTAGACACAGTAGCGGGTGAGGCATATCTCAGGTCACCGACCTAAAAAAAAAAAAAATTTCAATTAAAATAGTAGGTACCCACTATAGTTGTACAACACACTGTATGCCGTACAACGGATTTATTTATTGTTTACTTCAAACAGTAGTGCGCAATGAGGCAACAGTCTGATACGTTCGCCGTTAGCCAACGTTAAAAGTTTATTATCGTCCATAACTGAGTTCATGTTTTCTATCCACAGAGCATCCACGTCGCCGTCGAATAATATGTATTTTCTTTCCGGCTGATCTTCTGGTATGGGTTTGTTAACTTCTCGAAATATGTTCGACAACAATCCATCCGTCCAATCTCTAGTGACGAGGTTGAAAAAACCGTATAATTCAATCACGGTACACGCCTAGAATTATATTTGTTTTACGTCGTTGGCATGCGTGGAATGAAAATGCTTTTAAATACTTTAGGATTTAGCGCATAGACGGTTGTAGGCAGCCCAAGTGCAGTTTGTGCGTTAACTAACGTATTTATAACGACTGTTTTGCCACCCCCAGTGGGGCCAATTACCATAGTTGAATGTCTTGTCATCATGGTTTCATACAATTGAGTGATTTTGTCCATCTAAACAAAAAATATATAATAATAATAATAATAAACGTTTGATTGGATGAAAATCCATATGAAATCTATGAATGATAATTGGGGTTTAATTTAATTTATTATGTATTGGTTTTAATTGGATGTTTTTTACGTACATTGTTTTGTATACATATTTTATTGTTGGGTGGGAGTCGAACAGGATTTTTGGGATAAAATGCTTTTTTGATATAAAATTAGTTCTAGTTGATACTTTAGAGAAATCATTTTTAAATGTTTCTAATAGTTTTCTTAACAGGTCTAGTGCCCATACCATTTTAATGTAAAACTTTTGGTTTGCGAAAAAAAATGATCACCCGATTTTACTTAAATTTTTTTTTTTTACTGAAATAAGACTTAGACTACAGTTTGGCTTTAACTTAGATTTATAAAATATGTTTTCCTTGTTTCTTTAATTATCGTTTAAAAACAATCGTTTTTTGTTATTTTCTTACAGTATTAAACTGCTAAAATTAATATATTATTAAAAATCACAAAAATAGGTTCATTAATTCTCCATATAAAATTCTTTATTCTCTTAAATTAAAAAAAAATTATTAAAACATGTTAACTCCACAACGTGTATTTCTTTTTTCATGAGATAATTTTAAATGAAAAAAAAAAAAAAATTTTATAATATTATTATAGTTTGTATAGTGATTATTGGTGGTACTAACCAAGTTTATAATTTTGAATGAAAATCATATTCATTCAAGTGATTCATATGAATCAAATCGAGTTTACTTAATATGTGGGTATAATATTTCTTCGGACAGAATAGGAAATTTGTTAGTTTTAAAAAAAGTATTACCTATTGTTATTTAAAACAAAATCTGAATTTTAGTTAGACTGATAATTGATACAGATCGATCAGGATATGAGTACCTATTTCGTTATTAATTTATATTTAAAGTAATACTATTTACTTTAATAGGTATCCCATCCTGTTCTATATTCTTATACGTTATAATACAATAAATTACTTAAAGTTGTAAAATACACATGTTTTCAATAACCTGGTTTTCTAATTTTATATATGAATTTTTTCGTATTTCATCACTAATTGCTTGACTGAATTGTGGATACGTCACACGATGACACTTCAATCCGGGAAATAAATCCGAAATCAGCCCCAAAAAGAGAGGTACATCGTTGAATACAAATTTAGGTAAATTCATATCTCTATAAAATAAAAGTATAGTTTTCAATGTATTGTATAAATATATGTTTAATAAAAATGATAGTAAAAATTTCACTAATTTGAATTTCGAATATCTTGTTATGATTTATTATTAATTAAGTTAAAATTGTAGTATAAAAATATGAGAGCATAACACTGTAGCGGTGACTATGACTATAATTCTTAAAATTGATTTAATTTTCACTACCAACAGTATTTATAAATCATTCATTTATTATTTTACTGACCTCAAGGCTCTCATTAACACGACGTTTTCATCAATATCTGGTGCATTTCGTTTTAACTCTCCAGCAATAACAAGTACAGATTTTAATGCTCTCAGTCCAAAATCATAATGGGCTTGTTTTGATAATTGTTCACGGGCTAGTTTATATAGAACTGCCATCTTTTTCGCTAATATTTTGGCATTTAAGAATCCTTCCGAAAATAACATTATTAAGCAGATTAGCTCTAAGTCTGGAGCCACGCAAATGACTGGTCTAAAAAACGTTTTCACGGTTTCTGGTAATTCGGTACGACCAGCATATCCGGGATTCATCGTAATAAATATCCCCACTTTATTATCAAGCTTGGTATCCCTACCTCTAAACTAAAATAAAAGAGTCGTATTTGGATCTAAAACGAAATATTTAGTAGGTACATTACAATAAATATGTTATCAATTGAATTACCATAAATATATCAAGTTTTTCTAGTAATGCATTTCGGATAGTACCCAATTGTGTTGAGATAACAGATAATACGGAAATATCAATCCGGTTAAATTCATCAAAACAACCCCAAGCACCACATTGGCATAAGCCATCCAATATCATACCGAAAGCCTGATAGTCCATTCCTTCTCCACAATTCGTAACCATACATAATAACCCCAGTGCCTTTGCCAAGTCTTTGACTGTTTCAGTTTTACCCGTACCAGCCGGCCCTTAAAAGTTTTAAATTCTTTACGAAATGTAAATGTTTCGTCGATTTAAATTTACCTGCAGGAGCACAACCTAACTGCATTGATAGTGCTTGAGTTATTGTTAAGTAAATCCTATCTGTTAATGGAGTTATCACCAAACGTCCATTCAATCCCATGTAATCGTATCCGTACGAAAATGTTCCAGAACACTGATTGACGATCAAATTACCAAATTCTGTTTGTTTTTTCCAATAAAATCTTAGCTGACTTTCCCAGTCAAATTCTTGACTCCTTATAATACCATCTCGAACGAAATTTTCAATTACATCTCTGGCGTGAACATCCACGATTAATACAGTGTTAAATTTTTTTCGTTCATTTGACAATAATTCTCCTCTCACTTGTATTATTAATTCGTCCAACTGTTCATTCAATTGCTCTAAGTAATTTTTCATTGCATACGCGTTTCCCTACAAAAATAAAACCATTATTTTGAAAACATTATTTTGTAGGTACAAAATCCATAATATATAACAATAAATACGCACTTTTTCAAGTTCCATAAACACGTTTTCCACTTCTGCTGTCCACCATACACCATTTGCGGCCAAACACATCTGTCCTTGATAGTTTAACATCCATTCACATCGAGGTATTTTAGAGATTCCAAAATCATAAATACATTTTTTTACTAAATATCTATTAGATTCCCACATTTCGTATAATACGCTGGTCATCCAACATTCAACCGAGCTTTCGATCATCACTTTATTTTTGAATTCCATCGTTTCTTTTTCACATGAAATCATAGAAACGACTAGAGTATTTTTACGAGTGTTTTGCATGAAAAGTAAGCTTCCGACATTATCAAACATCTTTACAATATGCTCTTGAATGCCATTAGGATTATTATTACCCAAAACCGATAATAACTCGTTGTCAGATAAGAAATAAAATCTCGGAAAGGCGTTTCGTTTAGTATCTAAATATTTATTCAATGATTTTTGGCATACTTCAAAACCATCAAATAATAGATTTAACTCGTCTAACATTTCTGGCGTTTGAGCTAAACTCATTATTTTCGGATTTCTTCGTGTATTTTCTATTATTCCTTTAAATGATCGATTCAAGCCATCAAAATGAATTGCTTCATTGTGTAATTGTGTTCGAAATTTTTCCTCGAGAAATATTTCTTCCAAATTCATCCATTTTAATTGCACTAAATTCCATGTAGATAGAATATTGCTTATCAATGCTAAGCTTTTATCCCATTTTTGTACAACAGATAGAAATGACCCAATATATCTATAAACGGAAATTAGGTTAATATTTAAAAAATAATTAATTTAATAATATTCTAGATACTGGGAACCAGCCATGCTTTGGAGAGTCATTGCATTATCTTCAAGTAATTGAAAAACTTCTGTCAAATCTCCCAAAATCATTCCTCTGTACTTGTCATTTTTGATGTATTCAATAATATTAATATTCATACTATCCCAATTCTATATATAAAAATAATTTAGTATAAATAATTAATAAAATAAAATATTCCGTTATGTACCTACAACCTACATAAAATTTAATTTATATTTAAATTATTATAAGTACAATATTCCTCGAATGATTTTAATACATTTTAATATTGTTTTATTAATTATTAAAAAATAAATCAATTATAACTATGACCATATTATATTAAAATTCATTTTTGGTTATCTTATTTTGGTTATGTTTTTGAGAATAAAATACATTTCAATGAAAACAAGCGGAGATATTTCTTACTAAGGTAAGAAATGGATTTTAATTTTTTACGAATTTCATATTTATTTTATTCCCTATTTATTTTCTTAATAAAAATTCATTCCGTTCGCCATCAAATATAAGATTATATTGTAGAGTTAATTTTGCATATTTATAAATTATATAATTGTTTCTGAATATTCCATGTATCTATCTACCTATATACATGATAATTTTAATGTAGATATTGTTAAATTTTAATATTTGATGGATACAATTTTTATGGTTCATAATTCTTTAAAGATCTTTAATTCTCTGAAATTTAATTATTTACATAAAAATTATAATAAAAACATAATTTATTTATTTTGTTTTATCATTGTTATAATATTATTATGTATGTACTTATACTAGGAATCTTCTCAAAAATAAGATTTTTATTATTTTTGAAATGTCTAAATAATATTATATAAGTCGATGCAGTTTAAAAAATGTGTTTAAAACAATTGCTTTAATATTATTTTTAGAGCATATTAATGTATTATTTTTTGATATTATAGGTACTATTGTACTAATATGTCTGTTAATCAAGAATTAGTATTAAATAATAAATAACTTAACAATCATGTTACTGTATATATCTGCATTCTTGATGTTTCAAATACTATAATACAATATATACCTATATCAAATTAAATTAAATAATAACAAACTTTTTCCACTTCGTTGATAGTGTGTTCAATACTCAATTCTTTTATCGCATTTCCAACAATTTCCATACATATGTCTTTATGACGAGCTAAATCCAGACTAAAAACGTTTTCTAATGTAAAATGATCAGGCCTTATATTGAAATGTTGACCTTAAAATAATAACAATAGGTACCTAATAATAATTATTATAATACATTATACAATTTTTGAGCGGCTTTGGTAATCACCAGTTTTATCCATTAACTTTTTCCAATGCTCTTCTCGCATTGAACCGTTTTTAAGTTCAATCAGTAACGGGATGGAACTTTTAAATTTTTTCATATTTGCCTCTAAAACCAATCCAATGGGCAATAACCGACAAGCTCTAGGTAGGTGTTTATACTCCTTGATAAAATTGTCCATTCCCTCCAACAACAACTGTGGTTTCAATTCTGACCAAAGTGTTTTGGCCCAAATATCTCTTGTATTTTGTTGACTCGTATATAAACCAAAAACTAAACACATGCATTTATACTCTTCGTGTGCAATATCGAGACGCTCGAAAGATTCTTGTGACATATCGAACAATATCGATGTGTTTTTCATAACGTGTAATTCGGCATATAATTCTTTAAATTTTTTGTTATATTCCTATATTAATATGGGTAAAATTTATATTACAACTTTAACATTGTGTCGACTTGCAGTGTCTAGTAATCAACTCACATCGATCTTAAGAACGCCCAACTCAAAATTATCATCTACAGTACCCGGGCCGTTGTCATGAAAATCGCTAACTAAGGATTCAATTTTTTCGTTATATTTCTCCACATCACCTCGACCTGTGAATAACAAAAACCGACTTTTAAACTTATTATATTTATGTATACCCACCAATATGTTCACAGAATTTGTATTTTTATAGTACTGAGCTATGTAGATTTATATACGCAATGTGATAAAAAACAAGGACGACCCCAAATAGTTGGGAGAGAAGCCGAAGGAGAAGAAGAAGAGTTAAACACGTTAAGTACCTATTATATTAAGATTTTTAACTCTTTTAATAAACATTATTCTATAGTATATTTTATTTTAGTTAACATTTCACACATTTTAAGATGTTTAACAAAAGATAAACTTTTTTAGTACACTAGCCGCAAAGGAGTTATTTTGTAATGTATTATTTTTAATAAAAGTTTAAAATTGTTAATAAAGACAGTTGTTATGATAAAAAAAAAAACTTTTTTTTTATTATTTTTACATTTTGTTTTCAAAAGCTTATATTTTTATTTTGAATTTTAAAGTTGTAAGTGGTTTTTATTAATTTATCAAAATGTATTGTTTTTAACAAAAATTAAATATTATTATTAAAGACAGTTGTTATGATAAAAACCGAATTTTTTAAAAACTATTTTAACATTTTTGTTATCAAAAGGTTAATTTTTATGTTGACTTTTAAAGTGTTACGTCTTTCTTTTTTATTAAGGTCCAAATTTGAGGTTTGGGCTTAATAATTAAATTCAATATATATTAGAAATTATTATAGGCATAAAAAATATAAATTTTACTCGTTTTCCCGAAAGTTGTAAAAAGTGACGTATCAGCTTCTGCCATAACAACATAGATATATTATACTTCGGTATAGAATGAATGGGTTCTATCGTGCGGTTAAATTTTTAAAATATTATAAAACAAGATAAAATATGAGACTCCCTTGCAAACACTTCAGTTTTAAGGAGTTATACACAGGTTATTTTATAAATATTTTAAAATTAAAATCTAACAATTGAAAAATATTTGTATAGGTACATTTAAAAAGTAATTTTAAATTTGTCCTATGTTGGTCACATTTCTTGATGTAGCATAATAATTAATAATTATTGAACAGACTAAATTAAACAAAGGAAAAAAAATGAAAAAAAATATAAAAATTAAAGCAAATACTTTTAATAATTAATAATTAAGTATGGACGTATACTGATAAATTGACTAAGCCCCTAAAAAAAAGTTAAAACCACCACTATATGTATAAAATATATATAATATATAGGTATATATAAAGCCAAGAAAATTATTAAACAAAAGAGTTGTTATGAAAATTATATTGCTATTGGCTTTTATTTAATATAAATATTATAATATTTAATACCTATACACATTATACATGTAATTAACGATCAATTCTATTCATAAATTTATATTCTTTTTAATACAATTTTCATTTAATCATTTTGATCCGGAATTATTTCCACAGTTTTTGATTAATTTATTAAATTGAAAAATGAAAATGTTTCTCATTAATTATTATAATTCCATATTATGTAAACTCTAATATGTTCCCCTAAATTAATCTAAATTATGAAAATGAATTCAATATAATATGTGGCATAAGAATTGAAAATAATTTTGATATAAACACAATTAAGAAAATTAATGAAAAATGACATAATGTTGTTAATATATATTACTTAGTAATAATGCAATTCATTATCTATTGTTCTATGAAATGTCATAACTTGTCATCACATACATTTACTAATATTTTAAATCACAATAGTAATAATTAAAAACAAATATATTTTAATTAAATTAAAACCATAAATAATTCAACTAAAAAACTAAACCTTATATATATAAATATGTTAATTATGGTATATGCTGTATTCCTGTTCCAAAAATAAATAAGGTTAGCTCCCCTATGATAGAGAGTCGTCTTCATTTATTATTCTCCATATTATCACGATTATCATGATTGGGGTTAAATCCAGTTTACTTAAGAGGATCCTATACACCCATTTTAGCGGTATTAAAATACGTCAAAATGTATACAAAATATGAAAGATGAGAATATTTACTATGCCGTAGCATGGAGTTATTTAGTTAACATTTTTATTAATTTAAAAATTTTACGATTTTTAATCACCGATTTAAAAAAACTCCACGCTACAGAATAGTAAATATTTTCATATTTCATATTTTGTATAAATTTTGACTCTGCAAATATACAGTAAAAAGTTGTAGTTATAGAGCGTGAACGTGATTTTTAAGAAATGTAATAACAACAATAAAAAATGGTACTGAGTAATGATACATGGCTATTTTTTAATTACTTTTAAAATACTATTAATAAATCAGGTGTCCTCTTAATAATTTACTAAATTTTTTGCATTTTTTTTTGCAATTTTTTTTTACATTTTTATAACATTATAAGGTTAAAAACATTGTGAAGTATGAGAAATTTATTTCCTGGTTAAGATTATAATAAACACATAAATTTGTGTACCGAGAACAGATTAGGTCGTCTGGAAAATGGAAAAATCCCGATGGCCGATGGGACGATCAGTTTAATAGTAGGTATACCTACCTAAATTGTTTGTGCGCATGTCGATTGGCTCGAATATATAACAAATATGGTAATATACTATATTATTTTATTATATAATTATGTGTAAATATGTAATATATTATTACATATAAAATTGGGAAAATTTTATAATACCTACTTACTTATGATTAGACAAATAGGTATGTAGGTAAACGTGGAAGATCAATCTAAAAAAGTAGGGTAATATATGGACCGATTTTTTTAAAAAAAATTTCGAATTAGTAAATTTTGGGAAAAAGACCGAAAACAATAACATTTAGGTATATATAAATAAATAAATAATAATATTATATTGTATATACAATAATATGTAGGTATGTATATAATGTATGTACATTCAACATATGACTATGAACTAAAGTTATTAAAATTAATAGTCAAAATTATATATATTCTCTCACTAAAAAATTATATATAGGTAGGTACCGATAATAATTATTAGATTTTCTCCTGTAAATATTATTTTCAATCAATTTCATAATAGGCGTTATCATATTTTAATGCACATTCCTTTGTTTTGGTTGAAAATATATTTTCACTACTGAAATTGATTGGTGTGACGTTATTTTAGCAAAAATTATAAATACCTAATAATGATAATAATTTACATTTTTTTTTTTAAATCATGCATACAATATCAAATTTTTCCAAAAGTAAAAACCTAGCATAATAATAATAATAATAATAATATTCAATCAAGAACAATTAAATCATACCCATATACTAGTAGATAATATTCTTAGTTATTTAATTTTATTATACCTATTTCTATAAAACTGCAGCACAAGTAAATTTATCATTTTATTTTTAATACAGTGAATTCAGAATTGTGTTTGTTTAACCAAACACATTTCAAATGCAACAATCGTATGCTACATAATTAGGGTTGCCATATTTGGTTAGGGTATCGTCGGGACATTCTAGGAATTCTAGGATGGAGTATATAAAAATAGACAATTTTTAAATAAAAATTTAAGTTCTCTATTTTAAATAAATAATTAATTAATTTATTTATTTAATAAGGTTACATATAAAAAAAAAATTTAATTTATTGCAGAAGTACCTATTTGGATGGCCATACTTTTCAGAAGATTTTGCTTTTTTCAACAGTTCTTTTTGCCCTTTAACATATTTGTAGAACTCTGCACAAGTCATGTTATAATTAACTTGACACTGTAAAATCGACTCTATAGTCTCTGGGAGCAGGCGATTTCGTTCAACTGTCCACTGGGCCGACATTAACGAAAAAACTCTTTCCACTGTGGATTGTGTGCAGGGATTATAAACAAATACTCGCATAATTACAACAGTTGGAATTTTTTTTTTTTGCGATTTTCAGTTTTTTAAAAAAAAATAATCCATTTCTCTTTCACCGAATTGATTAACTTCCATTCTTTCGAGGCAAGTTTAACTTCTAAAACGTTCTTAAGATTCATATGTTGCTCAAATAGATTGTCGCTCAAAGTCCCCACACCATTATTATTGTGATATAAAATTGTGTTTTAAATTTTTTCCCATTCTGGGGTTTCAGATAGCGTCATCCAGTCAAACACTATTTATACTTATCAAATGAAACAGACCACTTTTTCAGATACTCAGAAGCTGTGTTATAAAATGATAGTGTTTCTTCTTCAAATTTTGCAATCAAAATTGTTGTTTCAGGTGTAGGATTCTCATTTTTTCTTCATTTTCTTAAGTTTCTCAAAATTTGGTAGATTTCCTTTCCATTAGAATGTTTTGTGTTTCGTATAATGTTTTTCTAATTTCAATTATTGACTTTGTTCTTTTCAATACTTTTTATGTTTTTTTCAAACAAATTCAAGTTGGAATGCAGAAACAGGAAATACAATTCACTAATTAGACTTTTAAAAAAATCTCAAATAATTTTCAACCGTGGGCATTAATGACAGCCATCTTGTTCGTGAGTGTGACAAAAGAGTCTGATGATTAATATCAACAAATGAACAGAACTCTTTCAGTTTTTCGTCCTAATGATATATATTGCAAAATAATTAAATATTTTAAGGACCATAACTTTGACATCTACTGATAATATTCCAGAAGCGTTTGATATAGTACTGTGCAGAATATGGGTTAGACATCCAATACCTCGTACAAGAACAAGTAACAAGTTGAAAAACAAAATATTTTGTTTTCGATCATGATTCATGCATATTTGTATGCAATAAATCGAAATTTGCAATACACAGTTTCAATCGGGACATTTTGGTCTTTTGTCGGGACGTCGGGACAGAGAGCTCAATATCGGTGACAGTCCCGATATGGCGATATATCGGGATGGATGGCAACCCTGTACATAATATATACCTAGTATACGTAAATTATATTAAACGATAATACCTTTCAAAAGGGTCGCCCGTACCGAACTTGTGTATGACGGAAGACCTGTAACGGAAAAACGAACGTATAAATAATTATACTTAATAACAATTAAATTATAATTTACTTAAATATATATTATTTTATTCATAAAATTTTTCGAAAAATTAGACATATATACCTATTGATTTTTGAGCGCAATATTCAAATGCGCCCATCTATACCATATTCCATGGGCCCCTATATAATTTTATCTTAACTAGTAGGTGCGTAATACAGCAGCAACCTAGTAAAATAGTAATCATTTTATTTTTATCATTATTATTTTTTTTTTTGTATTTATATTTATATTTTAGTAATGCTAAAAGCGTTTAGGACATTTTTATGTATTTTTCAACAGTTTTTAGGTTATAAATTAATTTTTTTGGGTGAGGCCCAGAGAGAAGATAAATTTTCGATACCTTCTTTTCTTTATTATGTCTATAATAATAGCTAATACGCTCTTGTATTAGATAAACTTCTTTCATAAATTATATCTCATAATATCTACCTACCTAAATAGGTACCGAAATTCCAAATGGTTTTTAGCGGATATGGACAATATTATTTTGGTGCGGGATATCTATCCCAAATTAATAAAATGTAGGATAAAATTACGAAATATTATATTTCAATAAAATGTATTATACTATCTATCTATCTATATATATATATTTTTTTTTGTATAATCAAACGAGTTTCAGTATAATACGGTGTATAAAAGTATAACGGTTTTTTTTTCTACTTACGATCATCCATTTCTTATGGCCGTAAAAAACCAGTACAGATCAATATGAATAGGTATGTATTATGTACCTAATATAATAAACGAATAGTTGGCATAATTAATACAAATTGAATATCGATAAATATATTTATTATTTAGTATACCTATTGATAGTGTTGATCGGGGTACAATAAATAGATAAATTAAATAAACATGAAAATGAGTATTAAGTGTAGCCAACGATTAATTGATCTAACAAATTTTATACCAGCTATTCGAATATATAATATTCTCTTTTTTTTTTTAATATAACAGATTATATTCATATACAATTATACAATAGGTATAACCTACATTTTAAGTACGTAGATACCTAAAATATAATATTAATATTACGCATTTTTATGCAGGGCCATATCCCAGGACCGGTGCGAAGAAACCTCCAAATTACCGACGGAAATACATTTTAAAATGGAAATAAGCAAAAGGTCAACTTTTTTCTACTTTTGCCAACTAATCCTGAATAATTTATAATTCGCCAAAATTACGAAATACTCCTACACAAAACGTTGTGCCGATTAAAATGTATAGTTTATCAACTTTCCATGTTTTCCGACCGAACTTGATTTCACCAGCTGCTCTCCTAGGGTGAGGGGGTGTCTCACCCCCTCCTAAATCCGGCCGAGGCCACATCCCTCTCCGGAACTTTCAATACAATAAAAATAAAATAACTCACTTATTTTCCATTGCAATAATACCCAGTCGTGCAGCCATGAATTATCACGTTTTAGATAGTAAAAAAATTCATAATTTTTTGAATTTGTAAGTAGACCAGTGAAAACATAAGCCAGCAGCCACCACCTATATTACACGGGCCAAATTACTATAATATTTAATTTTAAATAGGTAGGTATGCAAATGTATAGGTACCTATATCTTGCATAGTCTAAATGACGCCACTGATAGGTACTTACCTATGTAGCTGTGCGGTGTTTAGGAGCCCCTATTTGTGAATGAAAAAAGGGTCAATTCATCCCCAAATTATACACTTTCATTTATCTACTACTCTTCTGAGTGTACCTATATTATACAAGCATAAAGTAACATTACAAAACTTAGTCCATCGTCCCCATAGGTCATATTATTATTATAATTACTATTGCCTATATTAACTTCGATTAGGCAAAGGTAAAAAAACATTGCATACAAAAAATTATTCTGAATGAAGTTCGGTAAAATATATAATTTTCTGATTTTTAACAATTTTTCATTATTTTTGGTAGTTTTCCTTTGTAGGTAGGTACGTTTAATATAATTACTGGGGAAATCGAAAAGTAATATTTATAAATAATCTACCAACTACCTATAACTATCTATTACATAAGTTGAAACTTACAAACTTGTTTAATAAATTTACAAATATTATAGTTTTGTAAATTTCAACCATTCAATATGGTAAATTTACTAGACATGACTCTTTAAATTTCACTAAAAGTCTGTTGAATGTGTGTTGCCACACATTTTGTGTAAATTTCAACCAAAAGTTGTACATTTTTGTAAATTTCAAAAGGCAACATTGTAAAACAACCATTCTTCATCGAAAATTTCTCCTAATACCTTGATAACTCAAAATCCTGAGTAAATCGAAAACCTTGACAGTCAAAAAAATTGCATTTCCCTTGAATTTAGACTTATCGAAGTTTCACTGTATATTAAATAAAAAAAAAAAACAGAACAGATTTAATTATACCAGTAGACATCTTTATTGTAGGTATACAGGCTTAAGTCTGTGTCTAAGTAAAAACTGGGAAAGACGTTTTTTTTTTTTTACGATTTTACAGGGAATTAAGATAGATGATCAATAGATAATCAAAAATAACTCGGAACTCAGTTTGTTCTCTCAGGAGTCAGTTAGTATAAACCACGGTCATGGTATAAGCTGTAAGTAATGCAGCGCACTATACGTATTTAATGGTTTATTACCCGGGACTTAGTTAAAATCACGGACTAAGATATCTTAGTCCGTGGTTAAAATACAGCCCTACTTAGGTACCGTAACACCGGGTGAGTTTGATCAGTTCATTTTATTCGATAAATATTTTGTTTCCCGTAACATTATTAATTTGGAAATTTTCAAACCACTACTATGTCCTACACTGTATCCTATGTTATCATATTCTGTATATTATTTAAAAAAATATATATATATTTCCCGCCTAAATGGTTATAACACTGACATTTGTTTTCATTTTGTCATCTTTTTCTGTCTTGTCTGATTAAAATGAAAACGGCATAGCAATTCCATCGAAACTCATCGAACTAGTCGACAAATGCATAATTAAGTACAAGTAAGTTTCAATATTCTAAAATGATATACTTCAAAGCAATTATCTTGTAAAGTAGTTGGGGTGAGATTGATCACATACAAATTAAATAGATCATATCTGATATTTCATACTTTTTATTTATTATTTAGTTGTTGAGGTAAAAATGAGAACTTATAAGAAAAATATTGGCAAGCAGAATTATATCAACTATACAACTGAATCATTAAATGAAGCATTACAAAAAATAGCAAATACTTTGAACAATAAATTTAAAGGAATACATATTCGCAAAAATGGTGGACAAACGGCATTAACTGAAAAAGAAGAACTGGCAATTATTAATGGCATTATTACATGTGCAGATTGGGGATGCCCGTTCTGCACAATATAACTTCAAATGTTCACACAACATTTTTTAGAATCTACTGGAGTTGTAATAAGTAAATTTAAAAATAATACTCCTGGTCTTGATTGGGTAAGACATTTTTTAAAGCGTCATCAAAATCTCATAGGGAAAAGATTGACTCAAAATATTAATAGAGCAAGGGCTGGGGTATCTTCAGAAACAATCAATGAATATTTTTCTAATTTACATCCCGCTTTAGAAAAAATACCTCCATCAAATATTTTTAATTATGACGAGACTAATGTCTCAGTCAGATGATCCGGGAAGAAAAAAAATTATTTTTCGGCGTGGAGTTAAATATCCTGAAAAAATGATATTGTTAGTTATAAGTCGTCAAGAAGACTAGTCAAGAAGACTGATTATTATTATTATTTTTATTATTATATTAGGTACCTATACCTACTTATGTTTGTTGTAACTAAATTAAATATATTTTATAATCAACTTTTTTGATTTATTTTATTATAGATGATTATTATACATTTATCATATTACCAACTACCAAGTAAGTTGTAACCAAAGTGTACATAAGTTAAAATTATCATAAAATAAATAACAAAGTAAATCATTCGAATAATTAATATTTAAATTAATTCTAAAAATTATGTTTGGTAGCAATATTTTAGTACACGATCAAACTCGCCCCAAAACTTACAAATTAAATAACTCAGAAACTGCTGAACCAAATTTAATATGGGTTGAGATTGATCACTTTGATGAATATACCCATAGTTAAATGCATTTTAAAACTGGTGATCAAACTGACCCCAAACTAGGTCTGAGTTTGATCAGTATTTCAATTTATTACCTATATTTAATAAAATATTAGACAAATTCTTTTAGTATTGGAAAAATATAATTCAACGAATAGCATATAATATTTATAAGTAATTAAATGTATTTTGGTTAGTTTTTCTATAAACTAAATTCCAAAAAAAAAAAAATTATAATAATGATCAAAGTCACCCCATGTTACGGTACCTATCTTAATTTAAAATTCATTCCTTAAGTGAAAAAACCTGTACATCCTACTTTAAAATTTTAAACCCATATGAATAAATTAATTAAGTAGGTACCTACATACATTTTCTACAATTAGAAGTAAATACACATAATTATCTAGTAAATTAAAGTATCAATTAAATACAAGTAAGAAATAAAAATACTATAACATATCTACTTAAACTTGTATGGAGTTAACATTTCCCTACATTATAAAAATACTTTTAAAAAGTACTTGAAATACTACTCAAATACCTACTTTGTATTTCAAGTAATTATTGTATTCTTTAATAATTACTAAAGAATGATCACAAAATATTGATAACACTGAACCCTAAACCGCATAGACCAGTCCGGGCGCTGCCCGTTTCGGTCCTATCAAATGGTTTGTGTCGAAAACAACCTAGACCTTCCCGTACCAGTCCAATTAAATTATTATTATTCAGCTCATAACAGACAGCTCTCAAGGGTTATTTTTTGGCACTTCCCAGGAGCTATCTATTATGAGCTGAAAAATAACAAATTGATTACCTATAGATCTACTTACATTAGTCCTTTTGGGGAAAAGTGACTGAGAAGATAAGGGCATGGGTGATTGGATCATTGAATGGGAAATGATCCTCCCCTGATTCTTCCCAATGGATACCCACAGATATGAGCTTTAAATGGGAAATTTTTGAATTACCACTGCAAGTTCAATAACAGTCAGATCGGACTCGGACTGATATTAAAGTGTGTTATACACTGTTATATAAGATACTAAAATCATTTTTTTGGATATTCTCCAAAAAGGAGCATGTTCCCCTACTCCCCAATGTATACCTATGGATAGGGGATTTAAGCAAAATATGGGGTAGCCAAAATCGCGATGCGCTAGATCCACTTTTCCTTGAGTTATGAGCAATCCAAAATTTGGTTTTGAAATACCCAAAATGTTATTTTTAGTATGTTATATGTCTTAGTGTACGACAGATTTTGCAACCAGTCCAAGCCCGTTCTGGCTGTTATTGAATGCACTGGAATGATTCAACAATTTCCCTTTCTCTTCCTTCGCCGTGCCCGTAATCGTATATCTATTATTAATTATTACTTAAATAGTCGAATTATACTCAAATTTGTATCTTGGTTAGTAGGTAGGTAGGTTAAGTTTAGGTTAGATAGAAATGTAAAATGGTCATGTGTCATGCGTTCAAATCCGGCAACATACTACCAAGTTTGTGCAACAGTGAATATTTACTTTTAGTTTTTAATTAACGTCTCAGACTAGTTACGAATGTGATGTCACATGTACTTCTTAAATCCAGTTCACAAAACTTGGCATTAAGCGTCTAGGATGTGTCGCAGAGAAGTAATATAGAACTAATGATAAACTTCACATGTCACAGTGCAACTACTATGTAATATCTATGTGACTAGATTTTGCACACAGGGTTACTACCTATACAGATTGACATATATACTCAATTAATAATAAGTAATATACCTCATATTATTTATAACTGATAGATTTTTTATAAATTTTCAATTAACTGTTACACGGAACTAGATGATTGATTAAGGCATAATGCATTATTTATATTGAACAAGAAAATACATATAAAGTATATTATTGTTAGATTAATGAATGAGTTATGTATATATATATAATATATATATTTTAATCTAAAAATAAAAAATTAATGTTTTTAATTCAGTAGTTTTTTTTTAGTTTATATGGATTTTAAAGGTAATATAGGTATTACTATTGTACACGTAGAGTATTAAATTAAATAAACATCAAAAGAATGGGGTAGAACTACTTTACTTGTCAGGTTATAGATATTAGTAGTGGATATATTCAATTGTAAAGAAATTATAATAATAATTGTAGATATTCTATAAAATGATTTTGTGTGAAGATAGGTGTAACATTATATATAACTGTCGGAATATATTTTAACTAACTGTTAACTGTTAACTGCTATTTTTTTTTATCAATTTTCATTTATCAAATATAAATAACAATACACTTTTGCCTATAAGTCATGTACATCGATGTTGGTTTGTACGTACAGTATGCGACTTACCCAAATACGCAATTTGACTCCGTCGGGAGAAGGTATCGAAAGTAGGTACTCTGCCGAAAACAAAACATTGTTTTGTTTTACTCTGCGATTATCGTTTATTAAAACAACTTAAAAAAATAAAATACAAAAATAATACAAATGAAACACTAAACGTAAATACAAAAAAGGGACGAAAAAGTTTAACGGGAATCCGTGCCGTACGAGACCGATGTAACATTGCGGAACGTGTAGTTTGTTCGGTGGTCATAGGCGGAGAGAACGAGGGGCAACCGGCCGCGACGCCCTGACGGAGGTGGAGATTGTATGGAGGGGATAAGATTGTGGAAGAGCAAGGAATATAAATATAAATCACAATAAATAAATAATAATAATTATACAATACGAAAAATGGTAACTCTGGTGGTGTACAAGCCGTATCACCACAACACTAATACAGTGATTTATTATATAATATGCCAACTACGAATAACGGTTTTTCGTGGAAGAAAAAACTTAACGCTTTTTATTTAATTCCACTGACCGTTTTCCGTATCGGCGGCCGCGTGGATATTTTATTTTCTGTTTTTATCGCTGTCGTGCTTTGGACTTACGACTTTTCCGTTTTCCGTTCGTCCATATTTTGACTTTTCTGAAGACGCAAATTTTAAGTACATCCGTATAAACTCTGTGTCACCTATAGATCGCATGGAAGAAAACCGTTCCACCGTCTGTTTCTTATTGCTTAAGCGTTTTTCACATCGTCGTCTTATCACCCCAAAATCCCGAGGTCGGCGTTTGTGACCTTTTCCCGACGTTTTACGAGGCCGTGGTGGTCGTGTTCGGATTTTCTGGACGTTTTAACTCAAGACTGAACATTTCTTTGTCTACCAATCGTCCCTGTACGACCGGAAATATTCATTCCAAATATGTGTAGGTACCTATAATATAAGTCAAAATACGGTACCGTCCGTTATCTGAATAGTTCAAATCAGGGCTTGAAACCGTAAAAAACTTTTCGGTTTTGATTTCGATTTCGAATACCGGTTTTACATTTTTTTCGGTTTCGATTTCGATTTGAAATACCAGTTTCAAAATATTTCGATTTCGGTTTTGACTTTGTATACCGGTATTTTATATTTTCGATTTCGATTTCGATTTGAAATATCGGTTTCAAAATATTTCGTTTTCGGTTTTGACTTTGTATACTGGTATTTCGCATTTTTGATTTCGATTTAAAATACGGGTTTCAAAAATGTTAGTTTCGGTTTCAACTTTGTATACTGGTAATTCGAATTTTTGATTTCAATTTAAAATACGGGTTTCAAAAATGTTGGTTTCAGTTTTACTTTAAATACTATTATTTTATATTTTTGATTTTAAATAATGTAGTTTTAATTTCTACTTACACACTGATTTTTTTTGTTTTTATTTTATTCATTAGATTTTGTTTTAATTTATGTTTAGGTAATCTTGATTTTTGTTTTGTAGTTTTTATTTTGCTTGCAATGGTGTGAAAATGTTTATATACCTATGCTCCGTGGACCATGATTACTTACCTACTAGCTACTTAATATTATAGAAATTATATTATAATATTTCTTGTCTTGATCTGATATAGCATTCATTGATTATTATTTTTTTTAAGCACATATTATAGGTAGCAAGTACTATATTCCAATTAGAAGGTAAATTTAAATCGTTCTTTCAATAACAAAGTAAAGTTACTTATTATTATAGCTTCAAAGTTGAATGTACCTACTAAGTATTTATACTTATGTATATATTTTTGGAAATTTTTTGTATTTTATTCACCTATATAATTAATCAACGTTGTTGAATTGAACATGTGGAGTCGTGGAGATATAAAGTAATTATGGAAAACATAACTCTTCTCTCAGGATTACATGCTTTAGATATTTGTGAATTTATGATGAAGAATTTTATCCCAATTTTTACATGCTTCTTAAAATATTCTGCATATTGCCAGTTGTACTTATCTACTGCAACGACAAAACGATCATTTTCTTCTTTAAAAAGGATTAAGTCCTATCTTAGGAATAGTATGACGAGTATCGGAGTATAGTATAGTATATTAGTTTATATATTTCGGTTCCGATATATATATTTCCAATAGGTACCGTTTTCTGTTTTTTTTCGGTTTCGTTTTTGATTTTTAATGCCGTTATCCGTTTTTTCGGTTTCGGTTTTGATTTCGATTTTGTAAAGGTTTAAACCGGTAATGATACCGTTTTCGATACCGGTTTAAAGCCCTGGTTTAAATTCGAAAAATGTCGACCATCTTATCACCCCGATTAGATAGGTTAGTGGTATTATCAAACCAACTTTCGATACGGCATTCGATTCTATCATGAATCAATAGTTTACAAAGAATGTGTTTTTGTATGTCGTGGTATTATACATAATTAACTAAATGGTCCATTTGCAAAATATTATGTCACCGCTGTTTAAAACACAGGTACTTCTTCATAATTGTTCAAGCAATTTAGATGATAATTGTTATATTGTCAAACAATTATTCTACGAATAATTTCCATAATAACGGTTTAGTATTAGTATAAGTTTTCTCGATTCTTGTGTTTAATTTTATACAATTAAAATAATTGATAAATACCAATGGTTATAATATTGCAAAAAATGTTCACTGATTTCAGAATTTCTTGAGTTAAGATTTAATAAGTGTTGCAAAAATTGAAGGTAATTTTAGTAGAAAGTTAATAGTTTATAGATACCAACTTGAATAAAATATGTTTTGTTCTAAATAAGAACGAATGCAAAAAGAATACTAGATTGGCTAAATTCAAAATAAAAATTTTGTCGTTTAACGAGCTTTTATACTATGTATCATACCTATATGAGTTATACTATGTACCATGTGGTTATGATAATTGTAATAAAAATGTGTTAATTCGCATATTATTAGATATATTATAATTATTAGTGATATCAAATTTTTCTTTGGAAAAAGAAATTCAATATCCGTTAATCTTGTTACATTGATTAGATACAAATAAATATATTTGAATTTTAACAAATTTTAAAATTAACTACTTAACCTAATTAATAGTTTCAACAACCAAAATGTTTTTAAAAAATGGCTATTTTCGATTTTTTTTAGAGAATTTAAATAAAATTGTATTTAAAAAAAACTTAAAAATATACAATAGAACAAAAGTTATTGCATATTATGTCAGAACCCGGTGAGACACAATGTATATAATTATATTTTACAAACCAAATATACAAATACAATATAAGCTAATAATATTATTTATGTTCAAATATTTGTTTACACAAACAAATTTTAAAAATAATGATACATTACAGCTATTTCTTAGATGCCGTTGTATGAATTATAAATGGTATTCCAAACATTCTAAAATTTTAATATATAATCATAGTTTATGGAATTGTTTCATATAATTGTATATACAGTGTATTTTATTTAATAAGTTTTATATTTTTATATATATATTATTTGTAAATTTATTTCATTTATATATTTGTAATACATTTATGTTATTCCTTATTTTATATTCACGAAGATATCTAAAAAAAAAAAATAAAAACATATTTTTTACATATATATTGTTAGTACCGTAATTATTTTATCCACCCAACAATAAACTTTATATAAATAAACAAGTACTTTCAAAAAACCATTTATTTTTTATGATTAATTTACAAAAATTACAAATAGACAATTGAATAATTGATTACAATGTTTTTCGGCTATATAGTGTCAATCATTTTATCGATTACTTAGTACTTTTATCAATATTACTAGATTTTCTTCGGTATAGACTGCATATTATTTATATAAGTACTTAGTTATTAAAATACATGCTACTTAAAATTTTGTTTAACAATTTAAAATGAAATTATTGATACGAAAATATTATTATTTAGATCAATAACATTTTAAAGTATAAAATGCATTATTATTTATATATATATATATATTTTTTTTTTTTCAGGGGGCATATCCGTTCTAAATTACTTTACACGTATTATAGTTAAACAGCTATAATATTGTCCTCGTGTTTATTTTAATTATAATGCATGTAGTATGTAAATATGTAAAGAATTTTTTACTGCATTTATTTTTTTGCTCGTATATATTAAAAAATGTCAAAAATTTAATTTACAGCCCCAAGTTTACCATTATTTAAAAATTAAATTTTGTGTACCTATTCAATGTATATGGATTACCTATCTAACTATATGTAATAATATTTCGAGTGCTATAGAATGTATTAAATGCAGTGATATGACAATAATATATATTGATATTATTGATATAAACGAGATAATTTTATAATAAATGTACCTATTTAAAAACAGAGTTAGACACTTTCAAATTGAATAATTCCAACTCCTCTGGTTTTGCAGGATTCGTTAACTGAACTCGTATATAGTAATTATAATATATCAGATTCCGAGTACATATACCACGCATCAACATTATGGAAATTAATATTTGTAAATATATGTAGGAATGTGTGAAAAATTTGTGAGTAAGTATAATTTATTTTAATTCAAAAGGAAGTACGTGTATGTAACATGTACTATATTTTATATAGTCATCGAATTGAATACTCACAGTTATTCGTGATTATGAATATTCCTATGTCAATTAATTAAACACTCAACTGCTTTTGAGACGTGGCTATATCTTCGTTCATTTATTTTCCATAAAATACTAAAGACATTATAATTTATTAAAATATATATTTTATGGTGACGACTGAAATTTAAATGAAATATCATGAATAAGATTAAAATTATGTTATTTAGAACAATATTTCAAATACCTAGTTTAAATTTAAAATGTAATTAATTCGACACTTAGTGGTTTAAATTGATGTTAAATTCTAAATAAAGATAACTTAACTTACTCAAAGAAAAAGTTATTTTTTTTATCTATGGGATATATTAACAATAAAATATTTTTTGTTCATTGTAACAAAACAAGAGTTAATTGTAGACTTATAATATAAATTTTTACTTTAAAGCGTATTAATAAAATATTGTTCCTAAGTCAAATATTTATATTATTAGATTTTAAGTAAAGCGAGTGTTGTATTTAGTTTTTTAATTTTAATTTTTCTGAAAATGTATTTATTTTTTTATTAAAATACATGATTCAATCAAATACACGTGTACCCATTTTGTGGTAACTAATTTAATTTTTATGGTATTTTCAAACGGTCATTCACAAATTTCTGACATTTTCGATAAACCCGTAAGGATAGTTTGTAGAAAAATGATTTAAAAATGGGAAAAACACGACTTCAACTATTTAACTAAAACTTTTAATAAACACAAATTATCCAGATAATAACTTACTCTACGATATTTTAACTAAAAACCTCAATAAGCTTACAGTATTCACATTATATTAACTATTATTACTAAAAATTAACAAAAACTAAGCTTAACTTTTTAAACCATCACGTTCAAATTATTAACTATTTTATACTAATCCTAACCTACCCATACATCATGTGTGCTGACGTGATGAGTATATACAATTTGGTTTGGTCTCTTTCGTATTAAGCAACCTTTTTCATCTTATTCTTCCATTTTTTTTTTCATAAACCCAATACATCAAAAACGTCACGATTATATATGGTACGCACTGCACAGGTGTTATAGAACAGTTTTAATCATGGATATCCGACAATTCTAAAACTTAAAATTGGATTACAAATAATATTATTATGTGTACATACTACATATATAATACTCAGGAAAACAGTTCATAAAGAAAATAGTTCGGATATAGGGTCTGAAAATATTAATTTCGTTCTTCACCGCGGGGGTAAGATATCAGTCGGTTAAACTACTAATGGAATTCAAGAGATTTATAACTCTAATATTACATGATATTTACTACAAATATATATGTATGCTTGATATAGTATTTTCCTTTTGTTTAATAGAATACAGTTTTTTTATTTACAATTGAAATACTGCGGATGTTCCTTCAGGATTCCTTCATAGATGAATATTATATTCTGGACATTTAAAAAAGTTTTTAATTTTAAATTTTATTTTTATAATTTAGTATATTCATTTATTTCATTTCATTTTATTTTTATTTTATTTTATGATTATCAGGATATGATCACTAACTTTCAATGGCCTGCTTATGAGGACTTCAAGTTCAAAGGAATTGATCTTGAACAAATGTGGGTTTATCTACCTGCCATACCTCCCGAGAAACAATCATCTTGTTGCGTGAAAAATTCCACGATCAACTGATCTCACTCAACTGTGCTTAGGGGTGTCATGTGATCTTACTCCATGTGACTTCTTTTTATGGGAATACTTGAATTCATAGGTGTAGGAGAACAATCCAAGAACTATTAAAGAACATCAGAGGAAAATTTAACGAGTAGTCGGCAGACTCGAAAGAGTGGTTTGCGAAAAAGTAATAGCGAATTTCAATGATAGTATTATTGCTTGTAGGGAATATAGAAGCAAAAACATGATAGATATTTTTTATTATTATTAAATCGAAACAATATATAATTGTAATAAAAAAACAAAATTGAAATTTCTATGGTTTTTGACCGAGTTTTTCATTTTTAAAAACTGTATTTTGGCTGAAACAACTTATATAATATATATACATACCTACACAGCTTATTTTATGAAATCGATTATTTAATATCGTATAAATATATTACTATTATCACCTTGAAATTTTTTTTTAAACATATTAATTATAATACTATAAATTATTAAATTCGAATTTAGGTCGTCTACGGTCAGATTACATCTTTACCTAATACTGACAATTCATCCATCATCTCACATACGCAAACATAGAAAAAACTGAAACACGTAATGATGACATAGTCCTTAAATGAAACAGTGAGAGAGAGACAAGAATAAATTATATCTATATTTAGAAATTAAAAACCGTTTAAAATCAATAGAATAGATGAAATTTAACTTTTCTACGATTTAATTGTCACTGAAAAATGTAGATAAAACAATTTTTCATCTAATGGTTCTTTAACTCTGGAGAATGAATACAGATATACGTTCACAAATTGCAATAAGGTATTACCTATATAAATATTATATTTTCAGAAGAATAAAAATAATCATAATTTATAAAATAATAATTAATAAAAATATAATTCATATATAATTCCACTAATTATCTATTTAATATATATTTTAATAACATTTTTCGTAGGTTATATTTACAAAATTATATATATACCTAAATACATACCTATATATTTTATATCTGCCTACACTATTTTGTATTTTTATATATACAATGTAAGTTCAAAGAATAAGGTATGAAAAAAAAACCCAAGAATAATAATCAGAATTTAAAATACTTTCATTTTAAATGCCAACAGTAAGTCAATTTGTATGTGATATTCTATTATACATTATTTACCTATAGATTTATCTAATATTGAATTATACAACATTTTTTCATTAAGTTTAATACAATTTTAATCTAAATAACTGTCCGTTCGAAAATCAGATTTTCTCTTAAAATTAGAAATTTAGTTTATTTAACAATAGTAGGTACCAGTGTATACGATTATACACAATACACATATTATTAAAATAATGAAAAAATGTTTACGTGTTTATCGCCGTATAATTAATTTGTGACATTGATAAACAAGCATTCGTAAAATCAATATCAATATATCATAAATGTACATGATTTTTTTCATTGCCTATATATGTACAAAAATAACGTTTCAAATTTGATCTTATACCAATTACATGAGAGTAATGATAAAACGAAATCGTATTTTATATTTTATACACTATATTAAATGCACAATTTTTCATCTTAAAATATATATAATATCTGTAACCTGTGTTTCAAATTGTATGGGGGATAATAACAATCTGTGACATAAACATTTCTTTCTTTTCTCTAATATATAAACCATAATATTGGATGATAAAATTAACACAATGTAGATATATGGAACAATATGGATAATATCAATTTTTCTGAGGTATTTCACTTATCGTGAATTATATATAAAGTTTTATATAGAACAATGTTCATATTTAAAACGAGATAATAAAAATAAAAGTATGTATTATTCTTATGGAAAAAGATCATGTCAAATATAAACTGAGTAAAATTGGTTTCTATTTTGACTGATAACACTAGGAATTTAGTCAATTATATATTACTGCTCTCTGGTAAAAAATAAATTGTATCCTAATTTAAAATTAATGGTGAATGATGATTTTCAATTTCACCATCGTAATTTGCACGCCTTTATTTTATATTAATTATTTTTTTTATCTTCTAAATGTTTTAGGCAATAACTCGGTGTTTTCTGACGCTTTACAAGTTTTACAAATCAGTATAATATAATTAGTTTAACGATAATAACAATAATATACATATTATATATATATTTTTTTTTTTTTCCACAATAACCATTTGTTTTTCGATATTAAATCATGCTTTAAATTTATTGCACTATTCTGATTAAAAATGTCAATATAAGTATTTTTAAGAGTTATTTGGCTATTAATATGTTTGCAGGAGAATAGAACAATATTTTTTTTACTAATTCAATAACATAAATTTCTAAAATAGAAAATTATTTTCAACAGATCTTAAACGACGACTTTGACTAACTGCATAGCCATTATACCAAATCAAGGAGGCATATTTTATATTCAAGGTTATAGATGTACGAGAAAAAGTAAATAATTATCTTGGCAGAATAATTCTTAAAGTGTTATTTTAATAAAAATATACGTAACTTAAAACATAATTTCTCACACTCGTATGTTTTATACAGATACATATATTGAAAATAAATAATAATTTAGAATATTTTTTAATAAATTCAAAACCCGAATATGTTTATGATTAACTTGTTATTTTATTATAAATTATTATACCAATGAGATGGACTAAAAATTAACATAGTTGCAGTTATATTGCTGTAAGTAGTTACAATTAAGTCGAAAAAACCATTAGTTTAATTTAATGAAATATTTTTATTTACTAAAATAAACTATATAAATATATGTATTTACAAAATAAAGAAAAATTGAATCCAATACCGAATTAAATTAAAAACTATTAAACGATTTATATATTATATATTATGTTAAACACCGAAAAATGTATTTTAAAAAAATAATTTATACAATTTTAACTTTTATATATGATATCTATATTATATAAAAATATTTTCTGTTTATGTTAAAAAAAAAAAAATAATAAAATTTGAGTTGACCACATCATGAAATTGATAATGGTATGTTATAAAATAATATTTTTAATTTAATCTAAAGTTCAATATTATTTCTATATATTTTATTTTATTGTTTATCACTTATTAAAACAATATTTATATTTATATATTTTCTACTGAAAGCATGATAGGTATAATATTTGTTATTATTTTTCATAAATAAAATAAACATTTACACCTGTGTTATATGCCAAAAAATTTATCTAGTATAACTCAGATAAAGCAATATATATATTCTAAAAAAAAAAAACAAATAGAAAAAAGTAGTCTAAGACAAGTGACAAATTTCGAGTTTATTAAGTATTTTAAAAAGTTTGGTGGTAATGCCAACAGTCAAAAAGTGGTAGATACAGACACACAGAGAACCACACGACATTTATTTTGAAACTACTTTAAAACGTTTGTTTATTCCTATGTGTATTATCAATTGTCTAATATTACATAAACTTAACAGATAAATATACATAAATAATGCGTAACACAATAACGTAATATAAAAGTAAATTTGGACATTTTTTCAAATAAAATATAGGACAAAATGACATTGACATTAATTTTAAAATGATGATATTACATAATACATATAAGACATTGTAATACATATAATACATTTAATTCTATTAAAATTAATTTCATAATTAAGAAAAAAAAGTCTACTCCTTAAAATATTATTCAATAGAACCTACATTGAAGACTATTTTTAAATATATTTTTATCTTGAATTTTATTTTATTATACCAGCTATAAACAGTATTATTAGTGACGATTGACCACCCAAGAGCATATATACAATTAAAATTTAATAATTAAATGTGATATTATAACACAATAATATGTATAAAAGGTATTATAAAATAAAAATTAAATTGCTATAAATAAAAATTCTAAGTAAAAATGGTGAAGGCGTGATAAACAAAACAAACAATATTAATAATATAATAATAATATATAAATATTGATTTGTTTTTTTTTTGCACCCCAGAAAAGTGTTATCGTTTTTTTTTAGTTACTTTTAACATGGGTTATCAGTTTCGTTTCAATTGTCGGTAATGACATAAAACGATTACCGGTAAATTTAAGACCCCAAAAAATAATTTTACTGATTACCAATGACCCCTTTTTAAATTTAACAATCAAAACCGGGAAGCGGTTTTCGATTCTCCAAAAAGGGATTTTTAACGGTTTTCTGGAAAAAAAACCGGTTACCGGTTTTAAGCCCTGATTTAAACCAAATATTGTACATCTTTTCACTCAAATCAGACCTATTAATGTTAAAAATTATCTTGAAATATATGAAAAGCACCACTGTGAAAAATAAACATCGTCAATATGCCACATGTGTCACATGAACAAAATATCCGAAAAATGATTGGAAATAAAAGTGAAATTCTAACGGCATTTATAAGTGTAAAAATGTCATATACCTATTCGAATAATAATTGGAGGCAAATATTTCACACATATCTGGCACTCAAATGATATTTAAATCGTGAGTAACCCCGATTTTCTTAACTAAGTAAATATGTTCGTGTATATTTAAATAATCTTGGGATATCTTTGGACATTCAAGCATGTTCCTCAATCCTCATTTATGTGTATGTGGTGTACTAGTGTATGTATAGGTATTTATATTGTGTTCGGCTAAGAACTATTTCTTGAAGATTAGACATCTAAAAGATTTCTCTGCACTCTTGTAAATCCACGAACGTTTTTCTAAATGTTGCTGTTTAATGAGAAAGATTTTATAGAAACGGGTTATTCATACCAATTTTCTTCCATGTATATGTTCAAATAATATGTATCGACAAATCATATTATTGCCAAGAGAATGATTTCACTCAAATATTGCATGAAAAGGCTCCAATTATAGTAGAGTTAACGTGTCTTTCGTCGAATGACATTCTTCAGAGTATATTTTCACATTATAGAATTTAATTTGAAAATGACAAACGATCGTTTCGTAAACACGGAAAATATACAATATAAATATCAGTATTATTAGAAAGATACAATATTTTAGGAAAATCTTAGTTTTGCAGATACATATCATTCAAATACATTATTGCTATGGTTTTAACTTGTTCAATCTTATTGAGCTTATAATAACTAAAAGTAGCTATTATTTAATTTTATATTTCGTTTGTAATAGCTGATAAATAACTATTGATGAATAATAGTTCATCAGTCGAAAAAACCTGATACCTAACAAGCTCTATGGTTCTGATCATCGTAGACAGGAACACTTAGTTATTGCCATTGACGATCGCTACATTAGCACGATCCATTCGCTCTCTTATATGCTGACTTTTTGACAGATCACGCTACTGGCGCCATGTAGGTACTTTTTGCTTTTTCTTAATTTTAATTTTTCCTTATTTTTTTTTACTTTTTGTATTTTTATCTATTAGGTACTTGATATTGTTGTCACTGGATATCTTTAATTACCACTAAATGCAGATTAATATTATCCTCTTGTCTTCATGGTAAATGAAAAGTTGTTGAGCATTAATTATTTTTTTAAACTAGTTACATGGTAAGTCGTCATAACGGAAATTTAGATAAGTTTAAAATTATTTAAAATAAGAATAGAAATATACCTTCACGCTTTTTATAAATATATATTCTATCTATTATCAATCGTTTCATATAAATTAACAAATTAGAATATTAAAAATAAGAATGTATGTATTATATACAGTTAAAAATTTCAAGATAAAAAAATCAGGGTATTATTTATTTTATGAGAATTAACACGATTGAGCAAATGTATTGATAGATGATTAGGTATTGATTATTGATTATTGATAGATGTATTATAATATGTAGATTTACGAGTAGGTATATATAATATACAATATACATGTACAAATTCAGACCATTTAGGGTCCCTTCGTTTTCTCCTTTCATGGTTATTAAACAATAAATACAAAATAAATTTTAAATGTAGTAATAAAAAATAAAAATGTGAATTATTCTTAATATAAAATTGTCGAAAATAAACCAGGTAAAATCGTTAAATTTTTTTGGCAGAAAAAAAACAGGAAATTAGAAAATTTTATATCCTCTCTCTATCCTCCACCATAAAATGTAATCTTAATTCGTTACCAATTTTATGGATATATTTTTATTTTATCGTAAAATTCAGAAAAAAAATTATATTGTATGTGCATGGGTATAATTTACTTCTAAATATATTTTTATTCATAATTGCGAAATTAACTACATTTTATTTCGTTACTATTTTCATATAAATAAGACCTTGGAATATTAAAACAGTATATCAAAAATAAATTCAAAGGATATTTTCATGCCAAAACCCATGCCATTTATAAAAATATACCATATTTATTATATTCTTAATACTAAGATCTCGAAACGTTATTGTAACGTCTTAAAATTATAATTATTAGACTCGACATCATTTATATTCGTATGTGATAAATATTTACTTATATACGATATAGGTATACATTTTATTTCATGAAATCGATTTTTATTAATAAATTAAAGTGTCCAAGAATATTTTAATTTATACATTATAATAATATAATGTTATTATAAGAACTGGGAAAATATATATATATTTTTTTTATTTATAAAAAATTTAAACGGGCAAGCCCAATATATACAAGAACAAAGACCGTGTTGGTTTACAATGTGTAGTAACATATGTTTTACCTTTTATAGTAATACAATAAATCTGGTAATAAATACAAAATTAAAGTTACATACATACAAATAATAATCAAACAGTATTTCATTATTATAACAATATTTTATTGTTGTTAAGATATACATTAAAAGAGACAATATTATTACTAAAAAACAAACCTACGTTATACATGTTCACATGGCCCATTAATCTAGTAATAGGGGTATTTTGAACATAATTAGTACGATGGAAAGTGCATAAAATGTATTAGATCTCCAAGTACGAGAAGTGGATATTAGAAAATTAAATTGAATTAGTAGCTCTGAACAATTTATGATACCATTTAATAATTTAAAAATGAAACAAACATCGAGTCTAGTTCTCCTTAGTTGTAAAGTTTCCAAATTGGTTAATGAGAATCATAGTGAATAAGACGTGTGCCGCCGGTGTTGGACATCACTTTTAAATGCAAGAAACTTTGAAAAATGATTCTGAATCGCTTCAATAGCTTCGGTTGGACCAGACATGTAAGAAGACCAAACGACAGAATCAAAGTCAAGTACCGAACGAACAAATGAGCAATACAAAGATTTTAAAGCTTTTGGATTATTGAAATCACAATAAATTCTACTTACGAAATCTAACATTGAAAATGATTTGTTTATGACATATGCATAGTGATCATTGAACGATAAAGAAGAGTATAATATATATACTTATATATTATACTACTATTATATATACTATTATATAGTATACTATTATACTATTATACTTACTATATATATTATAATACCAAGGTCATTAATATGAGATACTCTAGCCAATTCATTGTCATTTAAATACTACTTATAATTTTGAGTGACGAGCTTTTTTGAGTATGTCATAATTTTACATTTATAAACATTGAAATACAGATTATTTAGAACACACCAATTATTTAGTAAATTAAGGTCGTTCTGGAGTAATTTTGCATCGTTAGAAGATTTTATTCTTTAAAATATTTTTAAATCATCAGCAAAAAGTAATAAACGGGAGTTTGTAATTTTTATATCATTTACATATATATTGAATAAAAAAGGAGCTAAGTGACAACCCTGTGGAATCCCTGAGCTGGCGTCGTATAATGATGACTCGTAATTTTTTGCTTCAACATATTATTTTCTACTCGAAACAAAAGAGACTAACCAAGAATGAAAAGGATTACGAAAACCTAAATTATGTAATTTGGCCGCAAGAATGTTGTGGTCTATTTTATCAAATGCCTCAGAGAAATCAGTGTAGATTACGTCTACTTGGCAAAGGTATCTAATACGTAATTTTGGAATATTAATAAATTTGTAGTAGTAGATTTACCGGAAAAAAACCATGCTACTCATCAGTAGTTATATATTTGAATAAAGGAGATAATATTTTGACAAGAATATTTTCAAAATATTTTTGGGATGATTGATATAATGGATATAGGACGGTAGTTCGTTATTAAACAGTCATCACCACCTTTAAAGACTGGAGTAACATAACTCAATTTCCAATGAGCGAGAAAAATACCAAATTTAAGTGACAAATTAAATAAATATAATAGTGAAACTGTTAGAACAAATTTACATTCATTAAAAAATATATTGGAAATATTGTCAGGACCAGGAATCGTATTAATACTAAGGTGGTCTACTTCATACAAAATATCTATTAAAGATAAAGTGCATGAATTAAAGTTAACTAAGGATAAATCGTTAATAACTGGAGTATGCAACGCTTCAATAGATGGGTCAAAGACAGTAGAAAAGTATTGAGAAAAGCAGTTTGAAATTTCATCACCACCTGAAAATTTAATGTTATTATAAAATATGACGGATGGAGGGGATGCATTAAACCGATTATTGTTAACGAATTTCCAGAAATATTTTGGGTTATTAGAGACGGAATTTTGTGTTTTTTGAATATAGCTAACATAGTCATCATTTTTCATATTATATTCGTATATATATTCATGTATTTAAAATTGTTTATTTTTTTATAAAAACCATATTAGTACAAGATATTTCTTTATATATATTTATGTATTTATCATTGAATAATAATTAAGTAAACTAAGTATGTTAAATTATGTACACAAATTTCCGAATTACCAAGTGTAAAATTTTACAAATATTTTAACATCTTTTTTATATAACATTGATGTGCTATATACCCATTATATTGTAAAAATATTTTTATGTTTACAAATTTACTGTTTAAAATTTCATTTTTTTTTTTTTTTGTTTGGGGGCATTTGTCACTTATTAAAATCATTTAATAAATAAATTAACATAATTAAAATAATTTTGAATTTAGCATTAGTTCTCGTTATAATTCTGTTATATGTATTATTTATCTGTTTATGTATAGTTATCTAATGGTTTCAATCATGTAATAATGGCGCATATAATTATACATTTTCTGTTTAAACAATCATAATAATCAAAATGGAATGCAATGGTAATTTTAATAAATTACTGAGATATAAAAATATAATATTATTTTGTTGTATTTATTTTAAAATGAAAATTCAATTTTTGAAATAAAAAACTACTCATTTTGGGTAAATATTTCAGATGTTTATTATCAGAACTATAATTTTTTTTTAAGTGTGCACAATTTTGTTCAAAACGTCTAATGAACTATAGCACAATATATATATATATATATATATATTAGAATTTTTTTTAATTTTTTGATAAATTCATAAATTCAAAATTTGACAATATTAAAAGAAGATCTAAATATCATAGTAACGTTAAAAAACAATATATTTGTATATTCTCTAAAAATTAAAACCTTATTCATGCATATTTTATCGTATATTTTTATGTATATTTATGTATATATATATATTTATTGTACTACGAAAATTGTAATAGATATAATGTTTGTTTAATTTTTAACAATAAATTATATGAAATAAATAAAATTAACAAAATTAACGATCACATCAAAAAATCTTTAGAAAAACTTAAATAAAGTATTATAAACATTATATTCTTTAAAATGCAGAAATTAATAAAATTGTGATATAAGAGAAGCTACGAAATTTAAACGTATGCTGTTCAAACACATCGATAACTAGATGTAAATTTATTATGAAATTAATTTTAAGTTTTCGTTTGTACGATAATTATTTCATTAAATAACATTTAATTTATAATTATTAAAACTACGTCGTAGAAGCTATGATGGATATAAAGTTCAAAGTCTTAAAATAATAGCCTGGAGCAAATATGGATATTAATAGAATACAAAATCAGTATTGTAAGTAGGTTTATTTGCAATTTCTCATAAATGTAGACAAATTGTTAAAACTAGGTGAGTTATACTTCTCTCAAAATTAATTTTATACTCCTTAAATACTAATTAATAGATGTTTTGAGAATAAAATATATAAACAAAAAAAATATGTGTGCATATAATTCGTCCAAAATTGTAGGTAGATGGAAAAAATGAAAAGGTCTAATGTAAATTCTTTCACTGAGAAATTTGTCAAATTTTACTATTAAATTAAACGTAACATATTTAAACTAAAGTTTATACAAAATTTTCATCCCATAAAGATATTTAAAGAAAACTAATTCAAAAATTCGTAATAAAAATAAAAATAACTGTTTAACGAAATGAATAAATAATAAATAAACATTTATACCAATAGGATAATATTATGATTATAAGAATGGAAAAATACAAAACTCAATATATTTGAAAATCATTTTATAAATTTTCTATTGTAGTTCAAAAAAACTTGAAAATTATTAAAAATATTTATTATAATAGTTGTAACCAGACCTTGTTGATGAAGTTACATTTAACTAAATTTACCACCGGCATTTTATTTTTGGTGGAGCTTACAAGTACCTACATTTTATATTGGCTTTTTAATTCTGACAGAGTTTACAATCGTTCTAAATAACTATGATTGATCCATTAAGACAATTTTGTTTTTATTTTTGTATTTAAATAATCTTATGATCGATCAGGGATGCAGCCGGGAGTTTTTTAAAGGGAGGTGGCGAGAAAATCATACGACCTGTTATACATAATATATTCGATGTAATAT
Source organism: Pemphigus obesinymphae (assembly GCA_025469235.1). Lineage (NCBI taxonomy): Eukaryota > Metazoa > Arthropoda > Insecta > Hemiptera > Aphididae > Pemphigus > Pemphigus obesinymphae. Next base: position 9,727 of record JAIPRL010003401.1, on the reverse strand, counting down.
ATAATTTTTTTATATTATTCCATGGGATAAGTTTGTTACGAACTTTCCGATATTATAGGATCTTATGTACATTATAATTCGACAATGCGACTATTATACTGCTTGTGTATAATTTAAATTAAAATTAAACCTTTTTAAATTAAAATTGTTATTTTCAATCTTTTTTACGATTAAATAACCATTCAGACAATATCACAGATTTAAATATTTTCAACGCATATGCATTTTATCGTAATTTTTTATTTGCTTTTTCGTAACATGAGTAATTAGCATTTTGAATAATACGGATAACTGTTTTGTTTTGGTCAGTGAGGTTAAACTTATGTATTCGCGTGGTGTGAAATTCTCGTGAAGCGAATTAACTATATAACACGCGAAGCAACATTCGATCAAACCTAATTTAATGTTTATTTAATGTTAAATATTACAATTTAATGGTTGCATACAAGGTTTAATAAATATTTAAATGTTTATTGGGAATATTATATAATATATAATTTATTACTGATTAATATAATCTACCTAAATTAGGTAGTTTGAGACTAACGTAAACGATTTGGTTGATCAATTTTATAACATTATTTATAAAGCTATACTCTCAGCTATTTCTGTTCGCTAATAATACACAACTTTTGAACGCAGTAAAAACAAATCAAGATGCAATTAATTTACAAAGTTATATTATTAACCTAGAGAAATGGTCTGCAAGAAACTGCCTTACATTAAATATTAAGAAGTATAAATGTCTGCACTACACCCAAATAAAAAAACCTAATTCATTTTAAATACTCCTTTTTAAGATCCATTCTTGAATAAGTATCTATATAATTTTAAGATCTTGGTGTAATTTTCAAATATAGAATGAATTTCTTCAACTAAAAATAAAGCAATGCACAAACTAGAATTTATTAAAATAACATGTCGACCATTTAATGATCCAACAGCTTTACAAGCATTTTACTTCTGTCTCGTTCATTCTAATTGACTTTTGATTTTGATAAATAATACACCTAAGCAGAACAAAACTATTGAGTAAGTACAAAATAATTTTCTACGCTTTTCTCTTTTAAAATCAATATTCTTAGACCTATTCATGAGTCATACCATAAGGTTCTTAATTTTCTGAATTTATCTTCACTTAAGGAAATAGGTACTTTTTCTTTTACTACCTAAATTCTTTCATAACTTAATATTAAGATTTATCGATTGACTTGAACTTCTTTCTATTATCTGATTAAAATAAATTCTATCAACACCCGAGATACTAAACCTTTTTATAAATTGTTTATAATATTGTTATAATAGGAATCAAATTATAAACTGTCCTGCCAATCGTTTAATTACTGCGGGTAATAAGTTATAGTATTTTATTGTTATTAGTAGGTAGTCATTTAAATTTTGTAAATATGAGTGTTAACTATATAATATTATACCGATATTCAAATTTTAATAACGTATATTTTGAGTTGTAGAATCAAGCTTAAGTATTTCGTTTTAAGTATATTTATATAATTTAAATTGTAATTTCACTGTATATCTTTCATATTGTAACAGAACTTACGTCCGTATATTTGAAATAAATAAATAAACCACATTTAACCTTATCATATTATTCACTGATGAATTTATGTTATCGAATAGACCTTTTTCACTTCAACAACATTTGTGGTATATTATCTAATGATCTTAAGATTAATCAGTTTTTGATTTTTGGTTAGCAAAAGCTTTTCACTTATATTTTCACATAAATACTCCTTAATTTCTTGTGGTTATGTAAAATATGGGCTTTTTAAAAATAACAAATACGACTTAAAACCTTTTCCATTATAATAAAATAATAAAAGCTCTCGAGTTATGATAAAATAGAATGTTTCCCTCGTTAGTTTTTATAATATATTACAACATAAATGAGAGATTCAAAATATATATATATTTACTAGATATTTTAGATTTTTGTGATAGACGGAGACAAAAAAAAGAAAAAATGAACCCTTGACATCGTCATAATTCTACAAAGAAAACGCTTATTGGAAAACCAATGTGAAAACTTTCTAAACATTCATTTTAGTACTATAATACGTTGTTTACTCATTTGAAAAATAGCTATTACGTTAATAATAGAGCATTTAACCAAAGAAAAGGTCAGTAAACCTTACCTATCTATATTTGGTTTGACGCACAAACAAAAAAATTCAGACCGTTTATATTTATACTCATTTATAAAGTATAAACTGTTAAGCACGTACTAGAAAAAAATCAATGACAAAAAAAAAATAAAACTAAAATGAGTAAAATGCATCTTTATTTTAAATTTTCCACTATAAAATCAATAAATAAATGTTATAATAGGAAAAAAATTTATTTAATTTGATTAAAAAACTGTTTATATATGATTTTATTTTGCATAAGAAACATCATACAATTTTAAGTTTTAAAACTATTCAACAAGATGTAAAAATTTTTCTTCTATTTACCTTTTTCAATATAATGTACACATACTATAGTAATGATAATTAATAATTTATAATAATAATTATCCAATTTAGTTGATTATGAATAATATAATTTTTTATGTATTGCTTCTTTAGATCTGCAGAGTATCTAGAGAAATATTATAATTTTACAATGATTATTTGTATTTTTACTAGAAACAATATTAACCAGAAAATATTATACGATTATTACGTATATATGTACATACACAATTTCCGGTATTAAATTTGATGGACATAATACTTCGTCTATTTTGATAAACGAGTTTGAAAAAAATACAGAAAACTACGTAAAAATACGTAAGTATGTCACAAAAATAATCTAAAAGTTATCACTTGTCAAATCTTTAATCTATCCAAAGTACTTCATAAAACTTTTAGAAAATATTTTCTATACATAAAAACAAACTCCTATCAAAATGAAACGCACCATTGATAAACCGCTAATCCTCTCATTTCACTCTATACAATCCAAAATAAAATACTTTTTAAAACCTTAAAAATATTCCATGAATATGTTGATGTAAAACTCGATTGTCATTAGTATATTTTTATTAAATTTCGATAATATTTTAAACATTGTAATTTTAGTTAAATTTATCTTTAAAAAATTGTCCTTAGTAGATTTAATATAGAATATATAGTGATAATGTGTTACTGTAGGGAACTTGTGATGAATGATATGCATCGAGTTATTATTAAATTATGTAAAATGTCATTGACCAATTGACTTTAAGATAATAATATAGATGTTACCTATTCTGACGTTATAATAAATAATATCCCCTGAACAGTTGGTCAACCGTATTCTGTAATTACATATATTACATCATTTATGATCCACTCAACCACCTGTAATATTTTATAATATACGTATAATATGGTAATAAAAAATAATCCCTTTTAAAATTAGCAAAATGTCTTTCAAAATTAAATATTTTGTAGGAAAAATCCGTTTTTAGAGTTTTTAGTTAGGTACTTTAAATGAATATCTATTACTAAAAAGTTGTCGTTGTAATTTAAAAAATTTTATCGTACAAAATATTGGAAACATTCGTTTTTTTAAGACTTTTCTTAAAAAATAAGTAAATAGTTATAACATTAAATATCGAATAATTAGGTGTTTCTGTGAACACACAATATTTAATAAATAAATTGTTTATGTGCCTCCATTTATATTCCAAGAAATCTGATACAGCATGATAAACTAAAACGATTTTTCGTGATATTTCGTGAAGAAATATTCAAACTCGAAATTTTAGACTTGGTAGGTACTAATGCTTACTACTAGAATTAATTTTTTGTTTTGTCATATAGCTTATAAAAACAATAATATGAAAAGCATATTCGGTGGGCGTACTAAATTTCTGATTCCTATACGTATTTCTTAGTTAAATATTTTATTTAACATTTTAACAGCATTTATTTTTAATAACTTTTTAACTTGTACCAAATAATAAAATGCAATCTCATAAGTATAACATGAATAGCAGATCATCAATCTAATTCGTAGAAGTCCTAACTCCAAAATGCTATAATATCCGTAAATAAATGCCAATATATGAAGTTTTATTAAAAAATAAATATTTCGTAATTTTCATATTCTTTCAGTATTTGATATAGGATATATAAGGATTTTTCTTCAATAATATCACAGGTATGAATTTGGGACAATTTTTTTGTATTTTTATTAGTGCTTTCATGGAAAAATAAAGTCTTGTATTTGAGCCAGCATGCTTTTAAACGCTGTGTTATCATTTTATTATAATTAAAAAAATATAACCACGAAATCGTATTTTTGGAGTTAAGACTTTTGCGAATTAAACCAACTATGTATAATCGTAATTAAATTGTATTATGATAAGTTACAAATTTAAAACTATGATATTGGTAACCACGACAACAAAATATAAAAATAGACGGACTAATACAAAGGAATAAAAAGTATAGAATACTAAAAAAACTACTGTGTATGCTTAAAATAATCCAGAACATCAGATCCTACTTGATTTAAGCGAGTAGTTTATGAAATACTTATAAATAGTTTTGATTTTCTTCATAATTTACTGATGAAACTTTATTAATTTTGTCATAAATTTAGTACTACAAAATTATTTGGGATTTTTAAGTATCATAGACTAAAAAAGATTGAAGACTATTTAAATTTAATGACTGAATGTAGTATTTTAATTTGACATAAAATAATACTGAATTATGCATAATTTGTATTACTTATAAATTATTATCAAAAATTGTACTATCTATATATTGTATACTATAGACTTGCAAGAGCAAAAAAATTTCGGCTCGGCCAAGTCCAAAAAATGTTGTAAATGGAAGCCTGGTACCGGCATGAAAAAAATTCTAGGAGCTAAAAAGCCTGGTTTGGTCCGAAGATTTTTTCTAAAGCTCGATCTAAAAATATTTATAAAAAGAGCCCTTACACGGTCCAAAACCAATTCAAGTAGACATCACACTTAAGTTTCATTTATAGCATATATCTACTAAACAAATACATTATACTATTGTTTTATTTAAAAAAAATCCCAACTGGCCGTTAAAAATCCCTGTTTAACCCTAATTTATTTTAGCGAAATCCGGCCAACCCCGAAAAATTTTACAAAAAATCCCGGACCAGCCTGAAAAAAATGGTAAAAATTTAAAAAACTCTGTTCGGCTCTATGTTTTTTTTCGAAGTCCAGCCTGACCCATCCTGAAAAATTTTACGAAAAAAAGCCCAGGCCCGTTCCAAACAAAATTCTTAAACTTTAAAAGAGCCCGTTCTGGCCCTTTCTTATTGCCAGACCATGCCTGGTCTAATTTCAGTACGGGCCGGACTCTTTAAGGGCTGGACTGGACCAACCCGGTTCTTGCAAGTCTTTAGTGGATATCTACTAAAATATTCTTGTTGATATTCTTAAGAAAGACATCATAATAATTTTGTATTATGCTGATATATTCTTATCATGTTTTTGTCCATATTATGTGAAATGGAAATTGATTTTATATATAATTCCCTTTGTGTGGTGGACAATATTATTGGACTTAAAACAGATATCGAAAATGAATATATAGCTACTTCAACTATTCTTTTATAACCAATATTAGATTTAAAGATTGTAATATATGGTATAATTTATTAGGTAGGTATACACCGGACTATATTATACCATATTGTACCGCTTTCGGGTAGCACAAAGAATTTCCGAATAACATATACACTAATTACCCTGGAGTCGCTGCGATTGTAGTCCATTTGCTTCCCAAGGGATGTGGACATAAACACCCCCTCTTCCGGAGATAAGATACCATATGCTTTTTAGTCCAGAATCACACATTTAACATGCGACGTTGCCATCACCATTACTTTTTTTTTTGTTACATTTTGAATTTAGAATTTATGTTATATGTCCAATATTATACTTAAAATTTTAATCTTTGCTAAAATGGTCCATTTTGCGACCATTTGCATATTTTTTTATCTTTAACGTTTCAAACATTTCTCCGGTCATTTTGAGATTTTACACGTTTCATTCGTCCATATTTTCGACATTTTCTTTGAGCTTTTAATGCCGGGAAGAAATCACGTTTACAAATTCACTGTTTGTTTGTTATCATTTATACTTCATTATCACGTCCAAACTTCCAAAATTAACTTTTGCGTTCTTTCTCGCGGTTTTTCGGCACTACAAACATCGGATTTGTGTTTCCTAGAGGTTATAATGCCCAACTGAATATTTTTGGTCTACTGATCATCCCCATCCAACCGAGACGTTAATTCCGAAAATGTGTATTTGTTTATATTATTTGTTGTTATACAGTATCGTCCGTTATCTGAATAGTATATATTTGAACAATTTCGATCACATTATCATCTCGGTCCTATGACCTAGTTGTATAGAGCATCGTAGACAGAATAGATACGGAAAATAGAACTTTCAATACGGGGAAACCAGTTCAAATCCCACTGATTTTTCGCTATCTTTTTTTATTCGATATATGCGGTACATGGACAAATTGGTAATACATTTTCTTAACATTATAAATTGTAATATTTAATTAATTAATTTTTTTTGTTGGTTTGAATTACATATTTAACAGAGTATATCCTTAGCACGGGCTATGTTTTATTATTTCTGCTACTGCACATTATAATATTAATAAAGACGTATATATATTATAGGCGTAAGTGATAGAGGGTTTAGCCTCTTCCCCTCCAAAAAAAACTGATAGCTCCCCACAAATTTTATCATTTTATATGGTAATACGAGTATATGGCAAAGTCTCCAATGGCTCGGTTTATCGTACAAAATGTCGGCCCTTCTCAAATTTCCATGAATTTCCGCCTATGAGGGGGGCAAGAGACAAAGAGTGGAATGGGTCATAAGAGTAGTTAAAAAGGGGATAGGGGTTAATGAAATTGTCAATATTAAAATTTCTCATTTATTAAACATTTTTAATATTCCAAATAATAATAATAAAAGAAACCAAATATAAATTTAACATAGATAATAAAATAAAGTAAATATTAAAATTATATAACTGTATCTTGAAATAAGGGTTCAATTTCTGTATCAAAAGCTATTCCTTCTCTAGCTTCTCGGAACACACCTTTATACCAATTTTGTGAAGTTGCTTTAGAGTGCAATTTGGAATGCCGATTTTTTTTCTTTAAGCCAGTATAATATTGCAGGAAGAGGATTATACTCACTTGTTATAGGCATATTAGTTTTTACGTATAATACATTTTTATTCTTCATTGGAGTTTTTAAAATGTTATAATAAGAAATTAGTCTTTCCACATCAGCACTATGTAGTTTTGATGCTTGTGCCTTTGCCTTTAACGTAGGTGAACTATATTAAATTAAGGTCATATCCAATTAAATTGTACCTAATATTAAAAGAACTAAATTATTTTATTTAAAATGTATCTAAAAATTCAAAATATAGAGGGTAGGGTCAAGTGGGGTAAATGTAAATTGGGGCAATTGAATGTATAAACGAATTTTTGACTTAGTCGCACGGCCAAGTGATTCGATTCGATTAAAGTCGAAAAGCAGTCCACTCTTGATTGATTTTAGTATTTGTCTCATGGCTAAAATCGTAAACAACGAAGCGATCAAGTTGTACCTAGATACTTTTATATTTTATTACCTACTATTATATAAGACTTTTAATATACAATTTAAATACAATATTAAATTTTAATGACCAAAATTCAGAAAAATAATTATTTAAAATTATAATATTGTATTAGGTAGTTATGAATTATTTTATTTTGAAAGTTAGGTACTAACCCATTTTTATTTTTTGTTTTAAACATTTATCGATAAATAGATACTACTAATAATTAGTAATAATTATTAATTTATAGTTAAATTTCAAATAAACAGAATTATAAATATTCATAATTAAATATTAAAATTGATTATAATACTGTAGAATAATATGTGTTGTAGCGTTTACTGAGATTTTTTTAAAATAAAATTTGATTGTATATATATATTATATATATTTCAAACATAATATTATTGAAATATTTATGATAAACAGTTTACAACCCTACAGACAACGAGGTATTGTTTTCTCATCCTACACCAGGTGCATTGTTGACTATTTCATCGTCTGTGTTATTGTAATAAAACCTATAATTTTTTTTCTTTCAACCTAAAACCTATCTTATCTAGATTTCTTTTACATCAAATGAATTTACCTTTTGCCTTCGTTAATTTCACACAATGATTGTTATAATTTAAGCTTGAAAAGTATCAGTACCTCAAATATGATTTATTTATTAAATTCTACTCATAAAACATTACATTCTTACGAAAAATTGAGTTGTTATACATAAAATGGGCAAAATAAATTATTTTTAGTTATAACAGTTCATACAATTTGTTTTTATTGGCCTTGCAAAAAAATTGCGAAATTATGAGATATGTTTGGAGTCGATCGGACAAAGTCGGGGTGCTGCGTGAAGTAGGCACCCCGAGCTATATTTGCTTCCAGATTGTCAAAAAATATATTGCAAATTTTTTTATTAGCGTTGCAAATTATTGCAAAAAAATTGCAAAATTATGAGATATGTTTGGAGTCGATCGGACAAAGTCGGGGTGCTGTGTGAAGTTTGCCCCCGACATATGTTTGCTTCCAGAGAGTCAAAAAATATGTTGCAAATTTTTTTATTAGCGTTGGAAATTATTGCAAAAAAATTGCAAAATTATGAGATATGTTTGGTGTCGATTGGACAAAGTCGGGGTGCTGCGTGAAGTTTGCCCCCGACATATGTTTGCTTCCAGAGAGTCAAAAAATATGTTGCAAATTTTTTTATTAGCGTTGCAAATTATTGCAAAAAAATTGCAAAATTATGTGATATGTTTGGTGTCGATCGGACAAAGTCGGGGTGCTGCGTGAAGTTGGCACCCCGAGTTATGTTTGCTTCCAGAGGGTCAAAAAATATGTTGCAAATTTTTTTATTAGCGTTGCAAATTATTGCAAAAAAATTGCAAAATTATGAGATATGTTTGGAGTCGATCGGATAAAGTCGGGGTGCTGCGTGAAGTTGGCACCCCGATACTATGTTTGCTTCTAGAGGGTTGAAAAATTTGTTGCAAATTTTTATATTGGCGTTACAAATTATTGCAAAAAAATTGCAAAATTATGAGATATGTTTGGAGTCAATCGGACAAAGTCGGGGTGCCAAGTTCACGCACGTCGTTTATTTAACTAATATAACTGTTTTTAATATATATTAAAGATACTTTCATTTACCCCAGAGATTTTGTGTATACATATTATGCTTCTATTTTCATTTGTCCTGTGTTAACTATACAATCTGAGGCAAATGTAAATTTATGGGTATAGTGAATACTCATCAAAATATTAAATGAATAATATGATAGATAGTCTGCATTTGCTTCTTTTTTAATTGGATTTAATTTAATGCATTTAACTTAAAATAATTATTTATATTTATTTACACTGCACGTATAAAGCCGGGTTCACACTATTGCAATTTCTTGCATGCTTTTTCCCGCATGCGTGTTTTTACTCGTGCAAGAACAAAATTGAACAAATGTGAACTTCGATAATACGCATGCAAGTTCTTGCATGCTCAAACTTGCATACAGTCCATCATGTCGGACAGAAATTGAATGCAATTAGGTAATTGTATGCCAGTTTATTCTCGAACACGAATAGTGAACCACGTGGATAATGTGATTGTGTTTTATGAA
>JAIPRL010003400.1:0-47376 GCA_025469235.1 Pemphigus obesinymphae | reverse complement strand
AATTTATTATCTGTTTATTATTTTCATTAATGGTTTTATAGAGGTATTTATATTTTAAACAACAATATAACGTATAATGTGGTTTTTCCTATAGATAGAATTAAGGAGCCTAATTTATTAACTGCCCAGGGGCCCATTCCCATCTTGTTACACCACTGCACATGTTATATAGGTACCTACAATTTGTATTCATAATTTTATTAAAGTACATACTGTAAAAATTATGCATATCATTTGATAAAAGATCATGTGATTAAAATTCCATATTATGGAATGATATTTTAGTCGATGCATATGCGTATAGTTAACAATATTATATTCTAGTGATTGAATACTGAAATACCATGTGATTGAATGTAACTTTGATAAAAAAAAATTCAAATTCACACTACGGATACTATTTTGATATTTCGATTTACAATGAAAAAATTACCTTATGATTCCGCAGCAATTATTAATAAAAAAAAAATATTTTTTTTTTTACTCTACCTGTTGTCCTTCATTTTATAATCTCATATAAACACCCAAATAGCTAAATATATTAATTAAGAATGACTGAACACTTTATTTTAGTACACGAAAATAAAAACTAAAAAAACAAGTACTAACCACAAAACTATATAATACACAGAGGCGGGTGACTTTTCGGATTCTTTAAGTAGTTTTGAAAATCGTAAAGAAAAACTATAAAGAAAATACCACGAATAGTCGTTATAAATTAGAAACTAAAAAATAAACTAATTATGGTTAACGACTATATAGATGATGTATAATATTTATAATTAATAAAAAGACCAAAAATTATTATAAATTGAAAAATTAAAATACCAGAAACTTGAAATTTACACCAAATATTTAATATAGTACTATATATTATATATATATTGATGTCGTATTTTTTATTAGCCATATAAATTCTAAAATAGTATTACTCATTTTATATACACCAAAACTTCGCTCAAAATCGTTTTATCAAAAGAAATGATTTATTATCGCTTTGAAATTCAATATATCCACCACCAGTGTCCTACCCATTGACCCCTATCACCACCTACTGAGCAGCTTTATAATATTTATTATAAATATAAAAAAGTAAAATTATTAGTATGTTTTTGTCGGTTCTGGGCCCGACATCCGCGTCGACAACTGCACCTACCACCACCACCGTCATAATATGAATGGGTAATACATACATTTATTTTGCTTACTGTTCATTTAATAATATTAATAAAGTTACATTTATATTTTCTTAATGCCATTCGATCACATAGTTTCGATCACTTGAATTTTGGATCGTGTAGTTTTCAATCAAAATACTATTTGATCATATGATATTTCGACCGCATATTTTAAGATCAGGTAATAACCTACAAAAATAGTACCTAGTTATAGGTTTTTAGTTTTTATGTTGTAAGTTGAGTAAAAGTTTATGTGTTATAAAATATATGGGTTTCAAAGTTTGAAGTATGAATAATGAAAATTATTTCAATTTGGAGATTTATTTTTCCAAAACCTTTCGTATAATTCAGCAAAACCTCAAATTTTTAGACTTTGAATACGAAATTTCCAAATCGAATTTAAATCTACCATATTATTATAAGAAATATTATAATATACTATAGAGCAGTTGTTAATTTGAAGTAAATGATATTGTCTAGACGAGTGTATGTGTCAATTAAGTATTTTCAAAACTATTTGAATTTAACCAAGCATTATAGTGTATATGACAAATGTTTAAAAACATAATGTGAATTATCAATTTTGACATAAGGATTTAAAATCAATTCCATTGAAAAAATTTAAACATTGAGTAATTTTGAAAATTTATCCTCGTGAAGAGGATATTATGATGAAATCGGAAATGTGCTTTTCGTCAATGTATTATTACTAGAATTGCAGTAGAACATCTTAATAAAATATACGAAATCAATCCATAGTAGTATTAAGGGCAGTTAGACGCTATGACAATTGGATTTTAATTAATAGTGTATCTAATAATAAAACATTGCAGTGTTTATTCATCAATAACACAGATTTTAGCCAAAATTGAAAAACTACCCACACAACATTTTGAAAATTACAATATGGTCAGAATATTTGTTGATAAATATAAAAAAATATTTTCGAAAAATATCATGTAAATACTTTATGATGTTTATAAGACTATAGGTATTAAAAAAAAATATTTTGTTAATATTTTATGATGATTAATGAAAAATATTCTAAAAGTGATATTTTGTAAATATTTTATAAATACTCATTGATTTTAATAATAAAAAAATTAAAATTATATAAAATAAAATAAACGTCCTTTAAATATTTACCACGTGCGAGTAAAATAAATAATATCAATTCAGTGGCGTGTAATCAGGGCAATCGAGGTAAGCCGCACTTGTCCAGCTAAAAGTAAAAAGAAAGGGAAAAAAGAGTACTTATTAGTTCTTTTTAATAATATAAAATTTCATTGTTCACGATTTAATCAGAAGAATTTACAAATACAATAAATACAAACAATAATATAATTTGTAAAAAAAAATCTAGAAAATATTTTACTGTATAGGCAACTTAATATGCATAGGCAAGCGTTCGGTTTTTTCCAGGCTCGGCCTATGCTGTAGTATTAAAACGACTGGATGCAGTGGAGGGTGGTAACGACAACTTTACATGGTCCTAGAAAATGCTTGTGACACGATTTGATTAGCCACCGCCAACGTCATATCATATCAGCGCGCGCTTGACCATGCCACAGTTCGTGGTAGAACCGGTCATCGGTGATATCTTAATATTCTTATCGAAAACCCTAAATTAGAATCGAAACAGACGTACCTTTATTAATGTATTATATATAATATCATTTTTCTGTTTGTGTTATACTGTTATCGAAAGCATTTTATCCTTCGCTCTCACATCGTACCTACCGAGCAGTGGCGTGCAGTTCTGGCAAGCGAGGTAAGGGGCGCTTGCCCAGCTAAAAGTAAAAAGAAAGGGAAAAAAGAGTAGGTACTTATTGGTTCTTTTTAATAATATAGAATTACATTGTTCACGATTTAATCAGAAGAATTTACAAATACAATAAATACAAACAATAATATAATTTGTAAACAAAAAATCTAGAAAATGTTTTACTGTATAGGCAACTTAATATACATAGGCAAGCGTTCGGTTTTTTCCAGGCTTGGCCTATGCTGTAGTATTAGAACTACTGGATGCGATAGAGGATGATATTATATGAAAAATTATTTTTCTGTTTGTGTTATACTGTTATCGACAGCATTTTATCTTTCGCTCTCACATCGTACTTACCAAGCACATATATTACAATATAACATAATATGGGTTTACAAATATTTATTGTATATTATATATTATTATTTAAATTTTGATTTTTACAAAATTTTTATATAATAACAGTAATAATAGTGTCATGAAGTAAATGTTCTTACGGATATACGAGATAAATCATTGGGTTCGAAAAATGATTCAATACGAACTTCGATACAACAATATTTTCCGTTATTTAGACTTAAAAAAACTACTGTGAAAATTGTAAGATGACCTGTTTAAAGTACATAACTATAACGAAATATAACGATTTATTCAGAAATATATTTACTCGAAATTCTTACTCGACTCTTTCCATTCGAAAAGTATAAATAATATACATAAATAAAAAATACAATTTTGTAAAACTAATATATATGTATATATATTCTTCACTTTAATCGGAAACTAAAATACACAAAGTATTTTCGAAAATATTATGATCTCTAAAGCGGACATTTCGAATTTCCTAGTACTGCTCTTATAATAATAGGTAAGGATAAGGATACAGACTAATCCTTTAAGTGTATTGTATCTATTATATATGGTAATATTATATTCTTATCGTGTTATTTAGTAGTGATAACATAGGTACCTACAGTGGCGTACGCATGATTTTTTTAATGGTGGAGGGAGGGCTTGAAAATAAATAAGTAATCAGTAGACACAAAATTAAGGTAATAAAAAAGGTGCTTTTTCAATGTTATAATATAATACTGTTAAAAATATATATTATAATGTATATATAATATATATACATTATATATAATTATATATTATATATATAATATATATATATATATATACGAATAGTGGCATATTTACGTATAGGGAATCCAGAGGTACTGAAAAAGAACCAACTAATATTAATTTTGAAAACTTAAATACCAAAAATTCATTTTTGTAAAACTTTTTTTAAAACAATAATAATCGGAAATAGAGTTTAATGATATAAAAAGTTAACAATAATGTCCTAAAATGAATATAATAACTATAAATTTTAGATTCTGAGTGGTGCAAAATATTTTCTCGTTTTACTATAATATTCATTGGTCTCTATATTCTTCTTTGTGCAAATTATCGACTAGAAGATTTGACGTCATAACCTAATTTTTAATGCGTATCAACCCATTTTTTGGCATAAAATTTTGTCAGCATGGTAATCTGAAGAAGTAATTTGTTGATTTTTTAAAAACCATCGAAAAAAATGAAAAATATGGGTTAAAATAATGGTATTTCTTCATAAATCCGAAAATGTTGGTTTAAAAAATTTCAAATGATCATAGATTACCTACGTGTTTTTTTTTTAACACATTTATAACATTATTGATATACAAAAATTATTTTTAAAATTATAAATTTAAATTATGAGCTCCATCTCAGTAATATTTTGAACTGTTAAAGATATCCCAAACTTCAGTTCTTAAAAATGTATTACGAAAAATGAGTTTAAAGTATATTCTATTAGACTAAAACAATATATTTATAAGCTAAAAATGCGATTTTTTTACATTGAAACAAATATCTAAAATCGTATTCCTTTTTTTATCCTAAATAATTTAGAAAATAAATAAGGCTTTTACCCTTATGATATTTTTTCTATTTGCCTTTTTAAAAAATTTTCAACTCCATGTTTTATTTTTATTACTATATATTTCTCAATATGCTCAATTGGTTCTAGAAACTATAATCGAATTGGTTTTTACACGTTTAATCGACAAAAAAATTATTTGGCTTTTATATAGAATTTGTTTTCCACCACTTATTCCATCCACTACATCATATAGTTCACTGGCGTTTTTGATTAAAAATAAATTAGCTAATATAATTTTTTTATAAAATTATTTATGCATATATTTTTTAATGTACGCACTTGCTAATACTTGTAATCAATATTAAGCATAGTAATTTTTTTATCATACAGAAATTATTAATTTTTTTTTTTTCATTTGCATAAGTTCTATAATTATTATAATACGTTTTTTTTTCTTTGAAATTGAATATAAAACAGATGATCCTTGGATGATATCATCAAACATATATTTTTCAAAACACAACTAACAGAGAAACTGCTGCAAAGTCGAACGGTTTTTTGGATGATAAATCTTAACAATAATTTAATTTTCAATTTTCAATTTATATCAAAATACAGGTAAAAATGAACGAAGTGACCTCGAAATTTTTCGGCTCTTGAAGTATCCTATATGACATTTTTTTTAGTGAAATTTGTAAACATTAATGACAAATTAATTAAGAACGTTTACCTGATATAACTTCAGACAGTAAATTTAAGTATTTAATTAACTTTTTTTATTACGTAAACGTTCAATTTGGCAATAAACCCATGTGTCTCACTCGCACATCGTGGACATGCCAAAAAAACGTTAACAGTGAATGTTTATGAACTCGCACACGTGATGATTCCTAGCTGAGTTTAATATTTGTCAATGCTTCTTATTATTAAAAAGTTAAACATTTTGAATAATATAGAATATAGAATATGAAAAATAAAAAATTAATGCTGTTATGAATTATGAACAAAAATAATATTGTAGGTAGACAAATGAAAATGGCTTTTTTAGACCTCATAAATATTAAAATATTTATTTCTAAAAAAATCGGGCTTTCCTTTTTTTCTATAATAACAGATAATAAAAGATAATAAAAGATACTATTCCTCATTGAATTCACAGTAAATGAATACAAGTGGTATATTTATAATTATATTCATTTTCAAACTTCAAAAAAGTTCGAGTAAAACTATTTAAGTATACATTGAAAATACTTTTTAAATACTTGAAAAAAACAATATTTGTGAAATATTTTAAATAATTGTGTCAAGTATTTGTAGTTTTATCTAATTAGTAGCACTTAAATAATTTTCTGGTGTATGTAAATATTATTTTTTTTCTTCTTATTATTATTTATGATAACGTATACTTACCTAATTATAATAACGTTAAAATGCAGATGACGAATGTTTTATATTCCAAAAATTGGTTGAATATATTGAATACAAAGTATATTATTATTAAAAAAATAAAAATCAAGATCTTTAGTTATTCAGAAGAAATAAATATGAAATTCTTAAGGGCTAATTAAAATCATTATATAAATATTTATAAACAGTGTTCGAAAGATGTTATATATTTGAAATACACTTATAATACGAATAAATAGTAAATACTTATATTAAAAAAAAAGTAATCTTATTTAAAAGTATTTTTTATTAGACTGTTAATTTACTTATTACAATTAAATTTTTAAAAATAAGCCATACTCACTAGTACAAATAATAAAGTACCTTATTAGTAAATAATTTACAATTAAAGTGTACTACATCAAATTTGAAAAATCTACTCGGTCTCCAAAATACCTATAAATCCTGTCCAAATTCGATCGAAATGTCAAAGTTGTTCTATTCTGGATAACCTAAAAATAACTCTAAAGGAGTATAAATACATAATTCATACTATGGCAGGTTGCAATTTATACATTATTTAAATCGGGTGGTTCTTATCTGTGTGGTTGCTGTACAATAATATAGTATGGATCGGCAAACTAAAGACTGACGGTTTTCTCTCTTTTGGCACACTCTTAAAATGTGTATTGCATTTTAAATTTATCGTCTAGTATAATGACAGTATTTTTGCAAAAATTAATCTTAGGAAAATGTCTGTACGAAAAATATAATTAAAAAATTTATGAAACCATACAGTCATAAGGGATATTGAATCAAGTGGCTAGTCCTTATATTAATAATTATTGTGGACTATATAAAATATCATTACGATTAAACTAAACAAAACTATTATTAGTTATTCATATAATAAGGTTTACCTAATATTATTTATCTTATTAAAAATCATTTTGACTTATGTCGATCTACGGGAAAATTTTTATTTACGTATTGTTTTTAAGCTTAAAGTAAACTAAATAAAATTTTTTTCAAAAATTGATTTTCTATAATTTTAGTATCGAACATTGTTAGTTTTTTTAAGTTTTTAATGTATATTTTGAGATTTTAATCGTATTTTTGGAGATCTTGAATATATTTTAGTAAATTATATTGTATTATACATAACAACATAATAATAAGCCAGAATAATAGATATTGAATATTATATAATAACATAGTCTATAGAAACTGGATTTTATTTTTGTTTAACTCAAAATTAAATATCAATGCAATTTAAGTATTGAGAATATGTTTACAACAGTCTAAAAATTACAATCTTAACCTCTATTTTTTCGAAAAAAAAACACTCGAGGACAAATAATAATCTCATTTACAAAAAGGTTCTAAACTATTATTGTTATTTCGTGCTCTGGATCAAATAGCCAATTTAATGCAATTACGCAATTTATAATATAGGTATTCAGCTAATGCTATCTAAAGTTTAACGGAATAAAGAATATTATTGTAAAAAAAAATCGAGAGTTTTGATAATAAATATTATCCATTAACATTGTCAAAATACAAAACCGAAATCTTTGTGGTTGCATTTAAGAGTCAAATATTAATAAAATGTTTCTAATGTAATATCATGTATTATTTATTATCGATTTGAAATTTAAATGTTTCACGTGGCCGTATAAAGTTTTGAAATAAACTTTATTATACATTATAAAAGTTATGTGTATGATAATTTATTGAATCAATTCAATTAAATTCCAGTTGGAAACTAATCTATATCTATAGATATCTTGAACTACTTAGGATTGAAAATACTAAAAATAATTTTAAAAAAAATGTATTTATAGTTGATACAATTAGAATACATTCTATTATTAATGTAAATACGATTAATTTAATACAACTCATGATACATATTTGTGTGATATTATTCATTAACTGTTAAAATATTTTCTTTAGATTTTCCTTTTCTTGTCTTCCATAAAATAAAAACAACAGTTAAGATTATACGCAATTAAAGGGGGAGGGGTGGACAAAGTAGCCTGAGATAGACAGCCCCCCTTATTTATAATACTATATATATATATATATAAATTTAAAATAAGTAGGTCACAATGTTTTTAATAAATTTGATGGTTTGCCAGATATTCCATACTTAAAAATATCACTATTATACCTATAAATTTTTACAGTTACTGATATATATATATATATATATATATATACCTGAATATTGTTTATATTAATGGTATGTGAAATTTATTCAACTAAAGCTAATAAATATATATATTTTTTTATAATCAAATATTCAAGTATTATTAATTAAACCACACTGTAACAATGTCGAAAATATCCTTTATTTTAAATATTCAACAATACCCAAAAAATTTATTTTTCTTTAGTATACTTAGGTACCTAGGTACCTACATAAAATATATATATATATATATATATATATATTAATATATTAGTAAATTAATTTTAGATAGGAGACCGATTCAAATGTTTTGTAAAACGTTTGAAATCAGAAATTAGGGTACGCTAAAAAAATCATATTTATAAATTTCCGCTAATTTTTTTTATAACAAAAAGAATTAGAAATTCAGTTTTAGGGCAACAAAGTTCAAAATTATTCATTAATTTATTAATACTATCAAATATACTCATATATTTAATAATTTTACAACAATATTATATTTCACTTTCAATTAGTTTATATGATTTTTAATGTATTTAATATCAATATATAACCTACTTGATAATACCATATTACTTTAGCAAATTGCTAAATTTATTTTAATGTACTACAAACTACTAATTGTAGTTAAAAAAATCAAATATATTTGTTCTTTTTAAAAAATTAAATTTTATAAATTCAAATTGTTTTTAATACTATTATATTTTTAATAAAACAAAGTAATGGCTACTATATTATGGATATAATGGTCATCTCCTGTATACTTTTTATATCCTGTATGCAATAAATTGTTGGTTCAAAATGTATATAATACCTACATTAAACTTTCATAATATAATGAGCTGAAGTAAGCTGTACCACATCTAAACTGATAACATTTAAAGGATTTAATTACTTTTAATTATTTAAACTTCCAATAATTATATATAGTTTACATTATGATAAAATAAAACGTGTTATTTTATCAATATTAATAATATTATTTTTAGCTATATTTGATCGAATTTGTAACTTAAAACAAATTTGTAAATTAAATTCAAATTTTTAATATTATCAATCATAGAAGGTTATATGAAGAACACCTTAAATTTAAAATGAAATCGATCTTATATATATAAACTCGAAGCATATTTTCAATTTTTAATAAATTATTAAATATCTAAAGAAAATTTTTAATATCTGAATTTGTTTAAACTAGTCTTGTATAATACATAAAGAACATACAATGTAGGTACCTACATTGTAAAAATTTCAAACAATAAAAATTTTAAAAAAATGCTTTTTATCTACGTTGTCCTCGTTTTTTCAACATTATAATTATCTTCAAATAATATAGTGTTAAAATGGATTTAGAATTTAAAAAATAATGATTTGAATCTTAAAATTATACAAAAAAGTTAGTTACATAGTTTAGTAAATTAGTTTATTAATAAAAATGAGCTAGTTGAATTCAAAAGTTTTAAAAAAGATTAACATTTTAACTAGGTCTTTCTTACTATATAGAAATTAAATCATGTGTATTATGAGTGAATTAGGTAGGTATCATATTTGTAACTAATATTATAATAATTCATATATTTTTAGTTTTTATACATACATACGAGTATAACATAAATGTTTTTAAAATATAATATTAACTTTTTAATTAAGTACCAATATTTAAATTCAGTAAATTTAATAAATTATAATATTAGGTATTATGATTTTTGGCTGTATTTGGAAATCCGTAGGTGCCTACCTAAAATAATTTCTGTTTTCATCTAAAAATAAAAAGATATTAGCTGTACATAATATGGATTGTTTTTTGATAAAATGTATTTCTGTTTAAATGATCTGTTGAGTTGGATTTGATTAATTGATCATCCATTAATAAAACCAGAAAACCATAATAATTTGCATTTTAATTGCTGTAGGTATTTCGTACGACATATGTATCTTATATAATATATATTATGACCAGCAGTGGTGTAGAGGAGGGTAGGTTATAATTTTAATGCATTTTTTTAAATACATTTATTTGTTATTATAATTTATAAATTCCAAATGTATTCTAATTAAAAATCGGATGGGTAAATATCGAAATAAGTTTTTTAAAAAAAGGATTAATAAACCTTATTTTATAATATATTCAAGCTTAACATTCATTACGTCATGAAATGGTAAAGAGCGTTACGTTATTTTTTTCTTATACGTATTGATACTCCTAACCCTATGAACCATTCAGTGATAATTGGACGCCACATAACCAACTTTTAAAGAGTTATGCACAGACAAACCTTATCGAGATTTTATGCTATTTTATTATCTTTACATCAGGATACAATGTTGTGTGTTTAAAATACACGTTTTTTTCTGATACATTTTCGCGAATTTCACCTCAAATTAATTTTCACTTATCACAGACGAATCGATATGTTGGAAATAAAAATGAAAAATGGTTGCAATTAGTTGCAATTAAATAACGGTTTTTGATCACAGTTTGAAGTCGTTACTATAATGTGGTGGAGGCAACTTCACGATCGTCTCCGAAATGTTGTCCTTTATCTATTTTATATTGGGTATTGTAATTATAAAACCATTATGTTTGTAATTTAAGGTATTTAGAAAAAATCGTCGGTGTGTCATAACTTAATAACAAATTTATTGCTACATTTTACTATATGGAATCCAACAAAATATTATTGTTCTAGCATAGATCTGCTCGATCGAGGATAGTGGTCCAGAAAGAGACAGAAAATAATCTTTATTAAAATCTATTATTTGTTTAAAATTTGATTTTGTTTTACTATAAAGTTAATTGTTATATAAATATAACGTTATTAATTAGTTGTACAGTGTGTGGGGGTGAAAGACTCCACCTATTTTATATTGTAAAATTTAAGTATATACCCGAAATATTATTTACGACTACACCACTGATGACAAGGTATTTTTGTAGCGTCACTGTAAAATCACTTTGAATAATTTTTTTGAACTCATTATGGTTGTTATGGATTTTATAGATTATTGATAGATATAGGAGGAGGTATATGTGGAAAGGTGAAAATGAAAAAACTAAATGGATGTTATTAATCTGGTAAAAGTTATAAAATACAAAATTTGTTCTTATAAAAAAAAATAGAAAAAAACAATAATTAAAAATATCACTGATAATTTAATTTAAAACGTGAATGAAAATATATTACTTTTGGGAGTTTTATAATAGATATAGTAAAAATATTTCACATTTTTGCGTGCCATACTTTACGAATTTAATTTTAAGAGATCACGGACCGGCATCATTAAATTATAACCCCAGTTTATAATGAATTACGTATACTGAACTAAAAAAAAAATTGAGTAAATGACTAGAGTTCTAAAAATACATCAACCCTTTCGTCATTAATAGAAATTCGCGAGACGCGACGTCTGAAACATCATCATGTGGAATTTTATATGCTATATTCTTTTGTTTGGTTCACTGTAACTGCACGAAAATAGAATACCTAGATACATAAAGAATACACTTCAGTGTATTCAGAAAATTCGAAAATAGTTTATTTATTTATATTTTACTTTTTACGGATATTCTAATCATGAATTATTAAATAAATGTAATAAATTAATAACTCAACTGATTGCGTTGAGCTTAAAACAATCGTTTTGTTAATACGATGAAAAAAATAAACAGCTCATGTTCTTCAAACATTTTCGGAAGTAAAATAGATATTGTTCTAAATTCAAGAGAAATCTTTATGGTTTTACTGAATTCGGCGGATGTTTAAGAGCTTAAGATTTTCAAGTTTTTGGGTTACTTTCGTTTCTGGTTACACAGAAAAAGATTCCGGCAGGTGCCATTTCAGTTTTATTTTGAATTTATACTCTTAAAAATATTGAAATAGTGGTTCTGGTTCTAAAATTTTCATAAGTCTCCGGTTTCATATAAGTACTGATATTTTTAATTTCGATTCCAGCTCCTGTGTCTAATAAAGTTTTAGTGAAATTTCCGATTTCTTGGTTCAAAGAAATAAATTTTTAAACTATAATTTAAATAATATTAGGGTTAATAAAGTATTTTTATGAATATTATAATGTACGTAGTTGACATTTTTTTAATAAGTAATAATAAAATGCATAAAATGCCATGTGATTAATACATTTTGTATTTTATACGGCCTCCCTGTTTTTTTTTTTTTGTTGCTATCTAGGAAATTATCTAAAAAAAATTTTATTTTCTTATATATGATAATATTAAAGACTTATATAAATAATAAATAAAATATTAAATATAATAATATGTAATACTTTAAAGATATCAATGTAAATTTTCTTCGTAATTCCAAAATACTTAAAAAATAAATAAATAAAAAAAATAATTATAATTATAATTACTAATAAATAAAATTAGATATAAGAATTAATAATTTGATAACCTAAATATCTACTGTAATAATTTCCTTTGTTTTTTCTATTCTGTAAGAGTACTTATAATTCGTATACATGCTTACAATATAAGATATTCACAAAAAAAAAAAAAAATTACGAATATCAAGTCATAGCAATATGAACAGTAATTCACGTTTTGTTTATTTTTAGACCATTAAACTCAAAAATTTTTTTTTTTTATCACGCTGCCTACACTTATTCGAATGTAAAATTGTTTTAATTATTTTGGTTTTTCAGGCATATGACATATACTTGCTAAATATTATATGCTTAATATTATATTTATAAATTTACTTAAATTTACATCAATTTTTCTTTGTATTTCTTTGTGAAAATGCGTTTTTCGGTGAAAAAATAATTTTAAATTAAATTTAAACTATTATTTTTAATTGACCACTTATTAAACTTTAAGTAGCTATCATTTTTTATGTTTCTTTCATTTTTTGTAGACAATTGTGAACAATTCCGAATATGTGTAAATAAAATTATTTAGGTAGTTAGTTACCCAGCTTTTACAATTGTTTGTAATTACCCACCCACCTACATTGGTGGTACTCATACATGTACATTACACGAGTTTTCATTAATTTTAAGGGGACCCCTATTAAATTGAATTTGTTAAACCGTACTTTTCGTAAATGCATTCATCAAAAACCTTAATTATATACCACGATTTTTTATAAGCACAATTTATGGTTGAAATAAGAATGATATGGTGGTATACAATTCTTTCGTTTTTTTATTTTTTTTTATTGGAATATTATTTTATTTTCCACTTTATTTGATTTTTATGGTTTTTATTAAAAATATCATTCTTCTATAATAATTAGAATTTCAATCTCTCCCCTAAATTAAATTTGAACATATTGAATTTCCAAAATTTCTGAAACAAATATTATTTAAAGTTTTACAAATACAATATAAAATATCATTATTTATAATTATTATTAATTAAATAAATTTATCTAGAGAGCCTTGATATATAAGAGAGTGGCCAACTGGTGTGATAGCAGTAATTAATTGTCCAAACAATTCCAAACCAAAATTTTAAATGTAAACAATAAATCTTTTAATCCCGGGCATTCTACCTGTAACCTTAACCATATTTATACCCATAAATTTAGAATTTAATTTATTATACATAAATAATTTAGTACATAACTCCTTTTAAGATATATCTTGAAAATTCATTAAGTGACCAAACACCAACTAAATCATTATTTTAATTTCATCAAAGGTCAAAGATTAAAATAATATTTTCATACATTTATAACTAAGGCGCAAAATATTCTAAGATTTTCGTTTTATTTTATATTTCTTAAATGTGTAGTGGATTGAGTAAACTTTGTTTCACAGAATATTTAAGTTAAACAAAATATTGTATTATAGGTTAATAAAAATATGGTGATAAATAATAATCATTATTCATTAATAAATTATCATTTATTAATACATCATATAAAAGTATCCTTTAGTCTATCAATAATAAATTATAGTTATATAATTTATATAGTACCTATAACACCAATAAATTTAGTTTTCATCTTATTTTTAACATCTTCGATCCAATTACAAGTAACAGGTAACAATTTAGGTGTATTTACTGTTCAATTTATATTAAAATAGCAATACTAAGCACCGTCGGAGAGTGGTTCAATGCACCAACTTTCAGCGATTTTGAAATTAGAATTTAACATGAGATGACTGAGTACAATTTCGATTCATAGTGTTATCACCGTGAAATGGTTTAAAATTGGACCGCGGAACGTCGTAAAATTATTGAAAAAAAATCTGACAACCCGTACTATTCGTCGTAAATAATCCGCGGATATACTGGAATTGAACCGAAGACCTACGATTATTTACCTATGTAAATCGAACGCACTACCAGAACTACCTATCATCTAAAATACCAGATCGACTGTAGTGTTATCATTACTGTAATCAATTTATTCGAAATTACGTTGTATGTTACGCACAACTAACAATACTGTGTTGTCAATATTAGTTTATGGTGGGCACTATGTATAATTGAATGTTGTATTGAAAGAAATAAATATATCGTAATTTAAAAAGTTTCTGTTTGAAGAAAATCGTTGGGCGTTATTTATGTCAAAACGGTTTTTTCCTAAAATTAAAAACTAAGCAAAACGGTGCACGGGGTGAACAAATCGACGAAAAAATATAGGCAGGTATGCGACTTTCCATTGTAACATTGCAATCTGAATAAATCAGTTTAAAATATAATATACTTATAGGAATTTATTACAGTAGTGGTTCCACGGGAGGGAACACAGGGGAATTCTACCCCAATCTTTTTTTTTTTTTTTTTTTTATATATATATATATATATAGTATTTTACAACACTTGACTTAATTTATCATGTTATTTTTGTAATATATTTGAACATTTAATTAAATTGTGTAGACGTTTGTAAGGTGTACAAATCTACCTTTGAATCTACCACCGATAAACATTTGCAGTTTAACGTAAAGAGCTATATTGGTAGAAAATTGGTTCTAGTTGATATCTACTTCAAAGCGGTCATTTTTAAAATTTTCCAATAGTTTTCTTAAGTGGAAGAAAAATCACCTTTTATAAGAGAAATGTTTTATAAATGTAGAGGAAGTAACCAAATATCAAATAAAGTTGATATAGCTAACTTTTTTGATTTTTTTTTTTTAATATTCGAAATAAGAATAGAAATAATTCTAAAATAAAATAAGAACTTCGCTCAGAGTTGTCTTTCAAATGAAATGATTATCTTTGCTTCTAAATTTAAAATAATATTAATACAATATTCTACCTGATGACCCAAAGAACAATGGATCTACTTCCACCATCTGTATATGAATAAATATTATAGACACATCGTTCAATATTATAAACAAATAATTCATAAAAACAACTAAATACTCATTTAAATGTGTTTATTTAGTGCAGGGATTGGACGCTGTTCATAAATGTCGGTATAAATGTCGTCAGTATATCCACCAAAATTACAACAACGAGAACACACATGAATTATGAAATATTAATAATATACAAATTAAAGATCATCAATATTTTTTTAAATTTATTATTGACGTGAACAATAATGTTAACTTAAATACATTTAATAGACTTAGAAACAAACCGTTTTTATTCAATATAGCCACAGTATTAATCAAATATACTCTATTCCAAATTTCCATCTCTGTCTTGATCATTTTCGATATTTAATGTCTTTATACTTGGAAAACTCGCACAAAAATGAACTATAATAATAACTATATCTAGACATGTCTAATTAAAGGACAGTTTCGATAGAAAGATTCATAATAAATGTTACATGAGTATTCTCTAAATTTTATAATGGTCAATAGGATGTAATATTTCAATTACACATCTGAGAAAATGATTTCAGATAAA
This sequence comes from Pemphigus obesinymphae, assembly GCA_025469235.1. NCBI lineage: Eukaryota > Metazoa > Arthropoda > Insecta > Hemiptera > Aphididae > Pemphigus > Pemphigus obesinymphae. The sequence continues at coordinate 31,104 of JAIPRL010003400.1, read as the reverse complement.
TATCAAATTCAAATGGTTTTTGTCCCATGTAAGTCTTCATGTTTAGGTACAATCAAATAACCGTTTTAAAAGAACAGGTTGAGACAAACTTGACATCCAAATGGCTTTTCCCTTATGTATTCTCATGTGGCTTGTCAAACAACCACTTTAGAGAACGATTTATAACAGACATTACATTCAAATACTTCAAATGGTTTTTCTCCCGTGTGAGTCCAGATGTGTTTCGCCAAATCACTATTTTGAACAAATAATTTAAGACAAACATCACATTCGAATAGTTCCCCCCCCCCTGTGGTTTTTTATTTTATTTATTTTTATTCTCATGTAACTCGTCAAATGACCGTTTTAAGAGAATGATTTAAGACAAACTTGACCCTCAAATAGCTTTTGTCTCCTATATTATGTTCTTATGTATTTTATCAAATCAAATTTTTCGAGAAATATTTCAGACAGATTGGGCTATCGTATAACATTTTTCAATATGTTTTTTTATATATGTCTCATTAAAATTATTTTCCAAGAGAACGATATGTGACAGAAATCACATAAATGTGATAAATGTAAAAAAATAATGAAAATAAATAAATGTCTGATGTATAATATATCGTATTTAAATAAAACATATAAGTATTGCGTTTGCAAATATAATATGGTTTTTTTTATATTATCTATGGTTACGGTTTATATGATATGTTTTTATAAATTTGAAATTCAAATAATCAAATAATCACTACTGGGTATTGATACTGTAATGGAACTAAAATTGAAAATTTCAACTTCTTGTAACCGGAAAGAGACCGGATCGTGACCGAAATCATAATTAGTTTTAAAGAACCCATATCAAAAACTGTACATTATTAATTGATGATAGAGGATATAGTACTCGTATTAGCTGTTTCCGTCTAACCAACTAATAATTTATGAAATTTACGTCCAGAATACTACAACATCTTCATTTTTAATAATAAAGAAAATTGACCAATTGCCAAATATATTATTTATTATCTATATTGTAGAATAACTGTTTTTTCTAATTTTTTTAATAAATAGAACTTTTTTATTTAATTTTCAATAGTTTAAATAGATATATTGCACTTAAAAATTCAAATTTTGTAAAAATAAAGGCTTTTTTTAGCATAAACATTGCTATAATCTACAAATTTGGTAATAGAACATTTTGCTCTAATCTAAGAAAATATGAAGTTGTATCATATTATATACAAGTATAGATAAATTACTTCTCGTCTTCAATTTTGGTAATTAATATTTTTAATATAAAATTATTTAGTGTCCCACTGTAATGTCCTGTTAGAAATTTAAGAGAAAAATACGTAATTATTATTTGAAGTTAAATACGTGGTTTATCCCCAAGATAATTGTCAAAAAATATAGTGTTAATCTTGGTGACTAGCGAGAAGTTTTAGCAGAAAGATAATTACATTGCGTTTAGTGCATGGTAGTTTTTCGTGGCTCTTTTGGGTCATCAAACGTTTACATTATATTAAATGGTTTTGCTGTTTAAAAGACTCTTAGCAATTCTGAACAGCACTCGTCCTGCTGTAGATTTCAAGTATCTGTGTGGTAAATACATTACAATGACGAATTACAGTGTTTATGATCCTGCATGTTTTTGAAATGTTATGTTTGACATTCAAATATAAAGTATTTTAAGTCAATCATATTTTCATCTGTTTATTGCTCGTATACGAAATGTTTTCCATAATCTATATGACTTTCGAAAATAAATTAATATTAATAAAATTACTTGTGATAATTATAATGTATACTTATTGTATACACTTCTTCAACTATACACTTAATGGTTTATGATGATAGGATTATACCATTCTTTTTATGCCATCTACTAGCTTTGATATAACTTTCATTTTAATCCAAAATTGATATTTACTCTTTGGTATGTAAAATATATTTATAACTGAATATGTAAAACGTTTTTCTAAATTTTCAAAAAAAAAAAAAAAAAAAAAATGCTAACACTGTCATTCTAAACAAATGCTTTGTATAGATTATATTCTGAAATAACTTATAAGTTATAATATTGTATGTCTTTATTCTTAAATATATATGAATTTTAATTACGAAAAAAATTAATTATCACATCATTCAGAATGGACAACAGAATTATAAATAGCTTATTCACGTTCAAAATCTCTAAATGATAAAACCACCAATTTTTTTTTACTAATTTAATAGAATTTTTGCTATGTATACAATAACGGCTCCATTAAAATTTTCCAGTTTCTTTGAAATTCGAAACACAAGTTAAATAAAAATATTTTGAAGAAACTTTTGTGTGGATTTTGAGATATGAAAATCCATAATTAAGCATATACATTTTTTTAATTTTTGATTTTTTTAAATCTGAACATTTTGAAACTTTTGTTTAGAATAATTCTTGTTATAATGATAACTTAATATAATTTATACTTTTTTTAATGTTGCAAAAAACAATTTATCATTATGAGTTTATTGAAAAAAAAACTTTTATAAGAAAACGCTGTTAATACAATAATACATATAAATTCCTACAAAAATTAAGCTTCTACATGTGATGTGTTATCACCTACAAGAGTGAGTGTAAACATTAAATGTTTGAAAAATTAAATTTTTATAATCAGTGGAAAAAAAATTTTTGAATTTTTGAATTGAGCTGTATTTAGTTAAATTAATTAACTTTACAACGCATATTTCAGAATGAGGTTTTTACTTTATAGTATACTTATGAAATTTTACTAATTCTACTATTTAGATATATTATTGCTTATACATTATATATAAATAGGATAATAAGAAAACTATATAGTATCACGGTAGTTTTTGGCTCTCATTGTCTTGGCATTATTTTTATAATACTTAGACATCATGTTGTTGTTTTTTAAGAAAATTTACATTCATGAAAAACCAACATTAAGACGGGTACCTATACGAGAGCATAAGGTAAATTTTAATTCTATGTCAAACTGTAAATTTTTTTAAATATATTGAAGTGTTAGGTAGGTACTGTTAATTTAATATTAATATTATTATGAATACAAAAATATATGCATTTTTTATTTTTTTATTGCTAATTAGAAAATTTTAACTTTTAACTAAGTTAATTTACTTTTCTCCAATTTAACTTCTGACTTATAAAATTAATAAAAAATAGCTTTATTACTTAATTTTTTTAAACTAAACTCCTAACTTAATAAGTTACAAAAATTCATTAACTTTCCCCTCGTAGTTTAATATATTATAATGCACATATAATGAATATGTCTAATAATGTATAATCCTGAATATACATTAATAATCGATTTGTTAGTTAAACATAGTTTTAATATTTTATAAATTACAAAATAAATATAAATAAATATTTGAAAGTTTTTATGATCTCGTGTAGGAGTTTTATGTTATAACATATTATGTTCATATTCGTGTAGGACGCAGGTATAAATTATAAGATATTACATTATCTAGTGTTGTCAGGCGGAAGGACATTTGTGTAGGAGTTTTCATACAACCTTTGTTAGTGTTCAACATATTTTGAAAAAATAAATGTATTATATAGTTATATATAAATTTAACATTTTTAAATACACTACTTTTTAGTTATTCAATTACAACTATTATAATTATTGCTATATAGTTGAAATCTAAACCATAAAATAGTTTTAATACAATATGTTTAAAATGTATTTACAACATTATTATTGTGGACTGAAAATTTAACTAAATAAAACATATTAGAATATTATTTATTCACTTTTTAGGAAAAAAACCTTTAAGAACATTTTGTTTTTCTATCATCTATGAAAGGTTATTGTTTAATATTATATTCACTTGAATACTAAGGTATAGGCACTAGTTAAAAATATTATCTTTTTTCATTTTTAACTCTACTAATTAATTTTCCTTACATTAACAAACTTCACTACAAGTTAGTTTACATTGTTATTATATTAATTTAATATTTTATAGTTAATTAAAATGATTATCATTCAGTTGAAACAATTTTCTTGAGTTAATTTAATGAATTAAAAAAATTCATTAACTTGCCCAGCCTGGCAGATTACCTAATTAATTATAATGCAAATGTAATGAATATGTCTAAATATTATATAACCCTGAATATTTATTAATAATTGATTTTTTAGTTAAACATAGTTTTTTATCTTTTATAAAGTACATATAAAATATGTAAATAAATATTTAAAAGTTTTTAAGATATTTTACTAAAAATTCAAATATAATATTTAAACAATTATTAATAAATGGGTACTTAATATTTTAAAAAGCGAAACGTTAACAAATATATTCGATTTTTTCGAATAATTCTATATCTAAATTTCTCTAAGCAAAATAAAAAAATAACAGAGTCAAGTTTAATTTTCTTCCGAATTTAGCTTTAAGCTTAACGAATTAAAATTGTTTTCATTACTTATTACTCATTATTGTTTAAATACACTTATAGTAACTAGACAAACAATTTAACAATTTACCCATATATAGTCATTTGTCCAATGTATTTATTTAGTCTCAAAAATTTAAAAATGTTTTTGGACCATTTTATCAAATTTTTAGAATTCTATATGGAGTCTAAAAATCGAAAAATATATATACAATAATAAGTATTGGAAATATTTGTAAGTTGGCACCGATTCCGGTACTGTTTAAGGAATTCTTTCTGTTTAAATAAGTGTTTGTCGTCAGAAAACGAATATCATTTAGGAATAACACACATTAAATCGAAAAATATTTCATTTACACCTACTGTAGTCTATTACATAATTAAAATTAAATGCTTATTATAAAAATGTAATTCTCAAGCAACTAAAATATAATGACACTTTTAGTTTGATTGCAAGATAATTCTATACAATTTAAAGTTATAAACATTTTCACTCTTTTAACGAAAACATATACCTAATTTTAATTAATTTTATTGTAGTTTATGTTATTTAACTATATTTCTATGAACACAAATTTAAAATTGTTACTACATATCTTCTCATGGAAGGATTTTCAATTATTAACTTATAATTTTCACTTCAATACAACTGCGTGTTTTCAAAATAAAAAGCCAACGATTGTATGTAAAATGTATCGAAACTTCCTCAATTTATTTACTGTAAATTTAAATTTTGTAATATTTTTTACTGTTCACGAAGTATTTTTCGAGGGGAAAACAGTACAATATTGTAAAGTCATTAATAATTTTATAATATGTCATGATAGTCATAATACAGTCGTTATAGTGTACTGAATATGTTAACATAGTTATCGAAATACGTATTTACAAAATAAAAGTAAATCATAATTTTGTATAATTGAGTTTTTCATTATATTATTAGAAAATCCAAAAGTACTTGAATTATAATCATAATATATTATTTATTAATAGTTGCAAAATTGTCAATTTTAAATCTAATGATCTTTGTTAAATTTTTAGTTTAGTCAAGTGTACATTTTATATGTACATGCTATAATAACCAGAAAGTTTGGTCGATAGAACGATATTAATAATTTATTGGAAGTAGATAGGTAATAAGGATGCCTATATTCACCAGATAGTTACTATAAATTATGATAAAATATTCCAACGCGCACATCGAACGCTAAAATATCGTCCATTATTTTAATGAGCAACTTAAATATATTGTATGTACCTTAGATAAAGGACTGAAGTCTTGAAATTTACATATTATTAAAAATCTTTATAGCATAAAATCTCATATATATTTTTTAAAACAAGTATGCCACAAAAATATTTTTAAATCTTTTAAAAATAGACATTTATATATAATAAATTAAATAAAAATAAAAAGGCATATAAAATTAAAACATTTTTAGATATCGACTTTTTAGGATATTATTTCCGTTGAAAAAATTTCAATGCATTTTACATCTTACAGTCAAGGCCGGCTGAAGGTATAGGTGAGATAGACGCTGGATTATGGTAGCACTTTCGTAGGGGGGATGCGTTTTGAACTTATCTAGAGAGGGGGTTGAACAGCGTAACTTTTTTTTTTGCTTCCTTACGTTTTTAAGAAAGTTTAAGAAGTTTTTGGAGGGAAATTTATATGATATAGGGTGTAAAAGACAATTGTAAAACAAGAATATCTATATATTATATATTATAATACTATATATTATAATCAATAGATACCTACTTAATTATACTTGAATATCTCAAATGTTATATTAAAAACAAAAAAAAAAAATTAACTTAACTAAGGTTAATAAGTTATTTTTAACTGAACTTAATCGCTAATATAAAAGATAACTATTAACTTTAAAATTTTACTATTTTTTTCTATTGAATTAACTTAACTAAATTTTAAAAATTATTACCTTTCCCAGTATCGCATTTTAATTGTAATCTAAACATAGTCTCATATCATATCTTTACCAATTTTTATATTGTGTAATCTTGAAATTTGTTCATAAATTACTTGAAATTTTCTGATCTTAGTTTGATCAAAAGTTATCATAAAAGAGAAATAACTACACAAAAGATGAGGATTATCTCGGAAGACGAAAATTCTAGAAAAAGTTTATGGCTTTCTTTTATTTTAGGAGTGTAACAATTAGGTTTTGCCTAGTGCGGTAATTTTTTTAAATTTATATTTTTTTTCATTTTAAAATTCATTTTCTATGCTTTTTAGACCATGAAAATCGAACCCTTGAGTTTTTGATAGCAACATTTTTTTAATTCGTAAATTAAGTTGACATAGAAAAATTAAGTTAAGTTTAATTAAAAGTATACTAAAATATTTTTTTAAATTAATTCTAAGTTAAAACTTGAAATTGTCCAAGGAATATTAGAAATAGCAAGTTAGTTTTGAAAAATTGTAATTTAATTCAGACATACTTTTTGTTATAAATGTAATAATCTGTTATAATTTCTACACGAGTAAAAGTATCAATACTATAATAATATGTCTAGATTCTACTTAATTTACTTAAATTAAACGTTTATAAATTTAATTATTTTAATAATAAGTATTATTATATACCTATATATAATTTAATGTAGAAATATACTTATAATAAATATTCAATATTACTGAACATATCAGCTGCACAGAACAAAAACTTATATATTTGAACATTTACACTAAAAAATTTAAACCTATTATTAGTTTTAACGCACTTGAACCTTGCTAATATTGTCTAATATTTTTCAGGCTCATTCACAACGTAATGTGACAAAAAAAAATGTTCTAACATACGAGTATTTTACACATTGTTCAATTTTTTTATTCCCAATCTTGTTTGTCAGTAGGTTTTTGATAACACCAAGCTTACTTAAAATTTAACGAAAAAAAAAAACACATTCAAAGTGTTATTCGATCACGTTTCAGTCAATATCTTCTCATAGAAGCTTAACCATTAGATATTTCTAATATTGAAAATATTATTCTATTGAATTTACAGTAGACAGGTAATAATATGATAAATTTTTTTTTTACGTTAGACATTTTTATTTTTCTAGTTCATTTCGAAATACATAATCTTAAACCTTCTTACATATCGAAAATATTTTTTTAAAGATTTTAAAACTCTGTATAATATAAAATGAGCTTAAATGTTCATATTATAGAATTATTAAAACGAAAATAATACGGATAATTGCTATATTATGTTCTAGATTTCTTCCATTTCTAAGCACTTCGATCTTATAGAAAATCATTACTTTTTGTACATGAACTTTAAATTCTAATTATTAAAATTACTTAAAAGGATTCTGCGATTCTATAAAGCAATAAACAAAAAATAGCAAAATCATTATGAATAAATTTAATAAGAACGTAGGTACGTATATATGGTAGGTACTATACATGATATTATGATTTCTGCAATAACCTATAACGATTCCACTCATGTGCAAGGATAACCCTGTCAATATTGATAAAGTTACATTTTCAATCTTGTATAATAAAAATAATAGATAAAAAAGTGTTTTTTTAAATACAGATTTTAAATATACTACTATAGAATATTTTTTAATAACTGTATTTAAATACAAATACATTATGGACATAATATTTAAATAATAATAAAATTAATTTTTAATACTTGAATAATACATGGTTGTTATATACTTCCCTATTCATTCTACTATCTTCAGTTCATTCTTGGCATATAGATAAATATCGTCATAGGGCTTTATGACATTTTGTAAATTATACGATTTATTAAATAATAATAATTTAATAAATAATAAAAATTTAGTAAATAATAAAAATATTAAAAATAATAATTTATTTATAATAATATTAACAATGTAGTAATAAATATATTTACACTGAAACATTGACATTTAATAAATAGTTCTCATATAATATTTTTCTAAAATAATTATATTAAACACGTAAAAATTTTGATCAAATGATTAATTGGTTATTTTTCCAAAAACGTTGAAGTCATTTAAAATGTTTTCAACTATTCACGTGGTTGAACAATTTCTTAAACAAATATTTATCAAATGCACTCCGTATTTTATAAAAGCACCGTCTATACGTGGCCCAATTACTAATGATCAGATTTTCAATTACCTATTTTCTTAAAATATACGTTGACAATTTATTTGAACCAACTCCAGAAGACTATGGCATTAATGTGAAAACTTTTTGGTAATATGAGTATTATATGACCTTATCATGATCCATAATAAAATAGGAATATAAAACTTTGTAAAATATTTATATATTATTTAATATATTTATATATATATTATATATAGACATAAATGATTTTATTTTTTGTATTATAAAATTCCAAGATATACCTATACCTTTTTTTTAAAGTTTTTTAAAAAATTTTTGGTTAAAAATATTCCAAAAGTACTAAGTTAATTCAAGTACACACAACAAAAATGTGTATATAGTACTGGGTATTAACACTTCTAATAATGTTAATAACTGTTAATACTGTTAAAAACAGTTGATACTAGTAATATTTGTTTAGGAGCATACTATATTGGGTGCACTCGTATCAAACGCTATATCTACTTGGCTATGTATATTATAGTATATGTGACGAAAACCACTTAAGTGTAAAAATGGAAGAAGTCCTCAGTAAGGAAAAGTAATATTATAATAAAAATATGACTTTATACTTATTATTAAAATAAAGGACATACGAACACTGCAAAGAGAATGAAATAAATCAAAAACATAATAATATACACTTTATATTACTTATATCATTCATTTTGAGCTGAACTTGGGTTAACATAAAAATGTAATTTTACATAAGTACATATAAGCAAAATTTATTTTTTTATACTGGGAAAAAATTTAAAAAAAATTTAATTGACGAAGAACCAACGGTTAGTCAATTTAACCATAAACTAAACTAAAATAAATTTCAGTAACCGAATTTCAAAAGTTCCAAAATAACCAAGTAATATAACAACAATAAGGTCATACGTTACGTACGTAAATCATATTGAATAATTTAAAGTAATATGAGTAAGTCATTTTTTTTTTTTATTTCAAAGTTGTTTTGACTCATAAAATTCATAGAAAAAATTAAATTATGAATGGTTAAAATGAGGGATAAACTTAACCGTTAAATATTTTAAAAAAAATCAAAAGTCGAATATTTATGCAGAGATTTATTGACTTTCTTCAATTATTATGTACCTACGAGTATATATATACAAATAAATAATAAACATTTTTTACTCTCTTCAAAAAAATTCATTTTATTTTTCTCTCGATACATCATCTATTAAAAATTATTGTGCAGGAATGTAAACAAATGTATAAAACACTATGGATGAAACAAATTAATCTCCAAAATTTGATAATTTTATGAATATGTGATATCAATGAACATGGTCATGAGAAGGGACTCAAAATTAAGATTATCAATGAAAATTATTATTTCATTAAATACACAAATGAAAGAACCGAGAATGAAATTTGACGATAATAGTTCTTGTGAATTTTCCGTAAAAGTATCTTTTAACACTTAAAGTGCCAAAAACTGTAGTAAAAATAGGCAAACTACATTATTTTTAAAATAATACTATTTGAGGTTAGTTTATTATGACGTTTTAATTGACATTCGACTAAAAATTTTGTTTAAGTTTATTTAATTTTGTTTTTTAGTTAAGAATGAAAAACTTTTTAAGAAAGATATTTAAAATAGTGGTTACAGCAGTAGATTTGTCATCTATCTTGTGTAAAATATCCGTATCATATAAATATAAGTATAAGTATAAGTATTGATATATATATATATATATACTAGAGGTGAGTTGAACAGTTCAAAGATCGAACCAAACTTTAACAAGTGTTCGAAAGTTAAACTTAAGTAGTAAAAAGATGAACCGAACGGAACTTGGACGAACTATTCGAACATTCAAACATTTTTCTAAAGATGACCTTGTTTTTTCCTATTTACGTTCCCACTTTAAATATTTCTTCGGGCATCACTGGTGTGCATTTTGAACTTCGGTTCGAACTTGGGATTCGATCTTAAACTTCATAGTTCAGTTCGAATTCGGTTCAACACAATTTTGAGTCCGACCCACCACTTATATATAGGTATATGACTATATATACCTCGCAAAATGATATATTTCATTGAAAATATCAAATTAGTGATATCCACTTAATATTAATTCTTTTTAAAAAATATAGTAAATAGTTATCACGTGTTTTGCGGCGCTCAGTCGTTGATGGCTCATTAATTTGACCTTCAACAGGAAGACGAACAATTAAATATATATACTTTACAATATTAGTTGTTTATATATATATATATATATATATAAATATATAAGTATAAATGAATTAAACCATAAATAAACCAATAATAGTACACAAGATTGTTCATCGAACAATATACAATCTATAGTTTAGTAGGTAAATAATACTATCTCCAAATTCCTTAAACAAATTTAAATTTATTAATACACTTTTAAAATAAAACGATTTATTTATTATAATTTATAATCTTTATATACCTAAAACATAATATCATCATATTTTGATAATTTACATACTATACTTTGACTTAGTATAATGTACGTATCATTAATTCACCACAAATGTATGCATACAATTTGTATATAATTTATGCAATTAAAAATAAAATCAACTTTTTATTTAATTCATGTTATCAACACGCATTTATAATAATATTAATATTAACTCTATTGGATGAAGTGGATACTGGAGTGATGTAAACTCCATTTCATCTATTTTTCTACAAAAAGCAGAAGGCCGTTTTTTTTTTCTAAAGGGAGATTAGTTATTATTTGTTGTTATTTAATATGTAATGTTGCTAACCAAACCTGTAGGTATTTGCTGGTATGTAATAATGTAGAATATATATTCTTATATACGTTTTTAGTGTCATTATAAAGTCTTAAAACCTAAAGTTAACTCTCTTATTATGAAAAACTTTAATATTAAAATGTCTATAAATAGCCCAAAATTTGAAAAAAATTTAATTTAATTTTGCCATTAATATTATATAATTATGTAAACATTTCAAGACTTTAAGACTATTATTTACGGAATTACATTGAATAAACCCTATTTAGTTTTAACAAAATCGTGCTTTCACTATTTCCTTAAATTTTTTGGTGGTTTTTTCTTATACGTTTATCAAAAAATTCAAAAATCAAAAATTGACTTCTCTAAAGTACCTATGTGCCTACTAAGTGTTATTTACTACCGGAAACAGAATATGGATATAACAATCGGAGGACTAAGTACTTATAACATAATTTTTGGGTACAGACTTTAAAAAAAACTTGTAAATACTGAATTTTACTCATTTATAGGTATGCACAAATATTTTCTGGTTACCTATTCATGACATTTTTTTTCAAGTATTTAGAAAATATTTAGAACACTTCTTTATAGAACACAAGTATTACGTAGTATTTAATTGCTTTTTAAGAGTACCTATTTCACTTATATTCACCAAATAACTAAACTTTAACTCCTTATTTGCCAAGCATTAATTTAGTACGATATAAACGTGATAAACATATTGTTGCAATTTGTTCGATAGCTAAAACTAGTGTAGAAACGCTCGATTTTAAATTAAATGATTTAAATATTTGAGAAATATTTCCCATCTGGCAGCCTTAGAAGGTCTATAAATGCCTATGATAGATTAAGACTGACGAGAAAATATAATTTATATACGTGTATGAGTATGGTCAATGGAATAATAATATATTTTGTGCTAAAATTGCAGTAAATAAACCAAAATACGAAAATTGAAATTATATGCACATAACAATATTACCACAACAAATAATAAATGTGACACAGCTGTTGCCACCAGGAGTAGCTGGAGCAGGGCCAACAATTATTAATTCGTCAAAAAATACAATTCGCAGAGTCGGAAAATATAAAGATATGTATACCGCCTCTGCAACCAATTCAAAGTTTATTTTTGATAAATAATTAATAAAATAACTAATTTAATAAACATCTCAACTAAATGATTTTTGTCGATTTGTCGATGATAATAAATTGTATAGCCATCTCTAACATTATATCACAAATCTCCATTGATCGATTTTCGTTATTTTTTTATCAATACGTTACATAAATTCACAGGCGTAATATAATATAATGATTTTTTTTTTTTTTAATTAGGTAATAGATTCTTAAAACAGTGCTCTTTTTATGTTCATTTCCCTGTAATATAATATATATTATATTATTAAATGTATAGATCAATAATAGAATCTATAATAATCCAAATTTAGGAAAAAAAGTTTAGTTAAATGTGTCGAGTACATATATGAATTATTTCAATTTATTCTATTTTCATTTCACTTTTGAGCAAATATACAATTTTTAAATTTTAATTTTCAGAGATTTTGAGTAGTTATTGAAATTTTTAAAATATTATTTTCTAGCTTACGCTAAAATTGGATTTTAACATTTTATTTTAATATTTTTATTGTTGTTTCCAAAAAATAAATTCATTATCAACACAATATATGAAAATATTTATGACATCCCATAAAACCAACAAAGCCTATATTGATGTTATAAACACTTAACGAAATATTTTTATAATATTTAACGTATAACTTTAAAATGTATTATTTTCTTATTTTATTTAATTAAATAATAATATTAAAAATTATTTTAAATGTTGATGGCATAAAAATATTTATTTATGGAATATTTTTTAGAAGTTTTTATAAGACATTAAAAGAAAAAGTTTTATTTAAATATTTCAAAAAAATATATGCATTTAAGAAAATACTTTAAAAGAACATTATACAAGACTTTTTTAATGGGTTCTGTGCAGGCAATTTTTTTAAAGTATTTTGAATAATGAAAATTTAACAATTAAAAAATATTAAACACATTTTAACAATGTTGGACATTAACGAGTTAATAAATTAACATTTAAGTTAAAAGTTAGGTTAATTTAATCTGTTAACTTAACTTTTTATATTTTATTATAGTTAACTTAACTTGTTTTTGGCTAATTTAGCTTATAAATGGCGAGTTATTTTTAATTAAAACTCAGTTAAGGTAATTTTGAAACAATGTATACATTTTGATTTTATATTGTGTCTATTATCAAAATGGTTGAATAAAAATAAAGTTATATTTGTCGTTTCTAATAATTATTATATATTAAGAATTATTTATTTTCTGAAAATATATATAAAACAAGAATACCCATATATTATATCATAATCTACTTAGAATTTTGAAGAAAAAAATAGGTACCTACTAATCAAACAATTTTATGAAACTTTTTGTTGTTAATTTGAATAATTATTATTATAAATACATTGTAGTATTTTCAATAATATTATGTTAATAATTTTTAAAAATTTGTATACGTATAAATTTATAAATAACAGTATTTCTAAAAAAATTAATAGATACTTAATTATAACTGTATATCTCAAATGATATATTATCTCGTATAAAAAAAAAATTAACTTAACTAAGGTTAATAAGTTATTTTTTTTACCTTAACTTAATCGCTGACAAAAAAGATAACTATTAACTTTAAACTTTTAAAATTTTTTTATATAAACTAAGTTTTAAAAAACTATTAACTTGCATTAACTTGCAACTATTAACAGTATTGCATTTTAATCGTAATCTAAAAAGAGTCTCATATCATATCTATATATATCATATAAAAATATCATATCATACCCCAAATAGTGGCCGACCCCAAATAATTGGGAGAGAAGGCGAAGGAGAAGAAGAAGAAGAAGAAGAAGATATATCATATAAAAACTACTTGTAACTTTCTGATCTCAGTTTGATCAAAAAATATCATAAAAGAGAAATAATTACACTAAACAAAGATGAGGATTTTAGCTAATACCAAGAATACAGTTTTTGTTTGATAAATATATTTAAGTATCTAAAATTTGTGATAGAAAAACGTCAAATTTTCAAATTTAAAATAATTTTAACTAAAAAAATAGTCTTTTCGTCTTATAGTATTTTTATCTATCACATTCTGTTTAAATCTTAAATCTATGATAACTAAGGGAAAAGTTGTTCTCATATACCTACGTTTTACATTTCTGTTATACAATAAATATTATTTTCAATGAAATTCAAATCATATTTTTAAAAGGTACTTTTAAATAAAACATCAAATTAAATTAAATTGTTTTCATTTTCATTTAATTCTTGTCATATTATCTACCTACTAAAATTTTTTATGCATGAAAAAATATTTGATTAAAATCGTGGATTACAAAATATTCGTTTTGAAAATTATTATTATTATTAAAAATGTTTGTTCTTTTTTTGTTAAAACTTAATTTAGTTAATATGTTTAAAAGTTTTCGAATTAAAATGTATATAGGTATTTATTCATTTGATATCTTAGACTACGCTGTTTTTAAATGAATTATGTACCTACGTACAAAAATGTATTGTAATTTAATTTATAATGAAAACATCCTGGTTTTCATTTGTATATTGATTAATGTTGACAGAATAAAAAGGCTGGATAATGAGCTCTTGTTTTACATTAGGTATTCTACAATAAGTATCGTTTACCGAATTGATTCCAATCGCTAAAATACCTATGTGTCATATACAATTTTTGAATCACTTATTTAACAAAAATGAAATATTACTAATAAGAGAAAAATAAATTACTATTCGTTATTAGACTAAAAAAATCCTTGTAGGTCTAAAAAAATATATGTCCCTTTAAACTGAAATACTTTTTTATAGCATTGATTATTATATGTATATATTGTGGAGGGTCTGAGTTCATGAAGTTTTTATTAAACATTATCAAAAAGTATAAACTTTCTTTATAATATCATAATGGAAAAAAAATATATTTTTTTATACATTTCTTAAAAAAATTACTTTTACCTAACGGTTCAATATTTAATTCATCGTCAAAAATTATAAGTTAAATATACTTACATAAACTCTTTATTTTACGTTACATTTTTAATAATTCTTTTATTATAACTTGCTAACAAAAACCTTTTAGGATTTTGTTTTCTTAAATATATGTACCTTTACTGCCCCACACACAAGTAATTTTAGTTAGTAATAAAAATTTGATAAGCAAAAATAAGAATAATAAGTCTTTCAATCGCCCACCTTTTGAAATGTGATGTTCACGGAATTTAACTTTACTATCCATCTTCCCTAAATATCCCTCTGGTCATACTTAAGAGAACGACCCGCTCATGATTTTCAATGGTAAAAATATATTTTCGCAAAACAAGTGAAATGGCATTTTAAAATAATTAGTTGAAATACATATCATAAAATTCATAGAAAATAACATTTTGGTGGTAACCTCATCGGCATTTTTTCAAATAATATATTTAAAATAAGTTATAGTGTCTTAAAATGGAGAAAAAATTTCATTTTTTGCCTTTGATAACGAGCTTAGTAATTAGAAAATTATAAAATCCTAACTAGGTTTATCTTTGAAATGTTGTTATCTACAAATTCTATAATAGGTGCTATAACTTTAAAATCATTTTAAAAAGCCATTTATTTGTTTTGAGTAAATGTATTTTTAACAAATATCGTAATTAAACTACAATAAAAAATAGTACTGACACAGTACTATTTTTTAGTTACTTTCAAATTATATTAAAATATTTTTTGAGTGTTAAATTTTCAATTTTCTTAAAATATCTAAAACATTGCCTATACACAACCTCTTAAAAATGGAGTGTGCCACGTTCTCTTAATCAAAATGTATTCAGTTCCCCCCAAAAATCATTAGCCTTTTTAAGACTCTTATTAAATTTTAAGACATGGATCTTTTTTTTATAAATTTATATTGGGGACTATAATTATAAAAATTTGAATGCAATTTATAATCTAATATTACAAAGGACATACATAATGGTTTTGGATGCTTGCTAAAAGGTGTTATTTTTTTAATGATTATTGATACGAGTGCAAGAAATAGAAAAAATATATTATTAACTAGACAAATACTCACCTATGATTTATTAATAGATACTATGTATAATAATTATACAATTATTATATACAAATGTTAAAATAAAACATATTATGTATGTTCATTACAGAGATTATTTTATAGTCGACAACCTTGTCAGCGTTTTTTTTTTTAATTGGTTATTTTTATTTAAATTTAAAAAAAATAACCGAAATGCTGTCATACAAATTTATTATTATAAATATAATATAATGTAATGTTATAATGTAATCTATTCTTTATAGATTTATAAGAAAATAGTAAAAAATAATAATAAAAATAACCGGAATGACTTAAACAAAATAACTATAGATACCTATAATTTCCATTGAAGTTTTACCAATTTTCTTTAGCTCGTTATATTAAGTTAATTCAGAAAATTAGTTAAGTTAAAAGTTAGTTGATATTTTATATTTTTTTTTATTTTCATTGAGTTTAAATTTATTATTTTAAAAACTAATTATACTACATTAAAATTTTAATTTTAAAAGCTTCTAAGGACCAATGAAGAATATAGAAAATTAAGTTGATAAAAATTATTTTATTTTATTATTAAAAAAAAAAACCTTACCTTTTAATATTTTTCTAAATTATATTGTCATATGATGTTATGAATTTATTTTATGCTACGAATAATGTAGAAAATCATAAAAACTTTAATTATCTCTGGGACCAATTTTATTTTACATTTAGCTCGCCGTTAAAGCTCGTTTAAGAATGAACTATATTAAATTCCAAGTTCAAAGTCAAAACAGAAAAAGGCACCTCGTTAATTGTTAAAACTTACTTAACCGCTAAGCATACGATAATTTAATTTTAATTTTTAATGTTTTAAAATGTCATTGACTCTCGGTTACTGCATCGTATGTTTATTGAAAATCGCTAAATTTCAACCAGAATTACCTGACGTATTACAACGTGTATTGTTACAGGTATGCACGTGCTACAGTCGGTCGAATTGCTATCTCTTCGGCTGACGGTGTACGTCAGATGCATTTTCTTATTCGAAATATAATTTTTCTGAAGGGCGAATTAAAAAGCTCCCAAGACGACAATATTTTTGCAGTTGTGTTTTCAGTTATTTCGAAAAATAAAACACCTTTGTCGTCTATTCTTCGAGTAAAATGTCCATTCAGTATTACGATTATCACGTAACTTCGGCGGCGTCGCGAGGGGGCAAAAACGCGGAACGGGCGTCGCGGTCGGGCTGTAACGTCGGTACCGGGCGCGCTCGGCTACTGGAGCTCTGATCTTCGCCGCTTCCGTCTCTGATAGCGTTTCTCCCGTGTCGCGAGAGCGCGCGCATGCGCCAAAGTTTTGGCAGGCGCTAAAAAAAATCGCACATATTTTCTTAATACATAAATTTATATATTTATACACACAAACGCATGTATACATACACACACACAACAAATGCGGTCTTGTAGAGTATTTGAATCTGCATGTTCGCCCCTACCACATTAGGCTTTGGGATTAACTTCCTTCGGAAATCCGGAAATATCGCGGAAAAAAAATAAAAAATACATAGATATTCGCCTTAAGATAATATTGTAAGTTATTTGAAAAATTTCCGTCCGATTATTAACCAAATAGAAAAAAATTAGGAAAATCGTATCTTTGTAAATACATATGTGAAATAAATAAATAGTCAAAATTATTTTATTTTTTTTTAAATATTAAATAAAACGCAAACATAACTTTTACCATCTGTCTAATCTGGGAGCGTCAAAGCCACAACCAAAGGCGTCTTTTGGTGGTAGGATATACCCTAAAAATACTGCTACTTAAAATTATTGGCCTTCCATTATTGGTTATTTATACAATATGATATGAATAATAATTTAAAATATATTTTACTTTTTAATATTTGTATAGTAATTATATATTTATATTTATATTATGTAAACAATATAAATATATATATATATATATATATATATATATGTACAATTTTAAACGGTCGATTGAAATGTTAAAATTAATCTGCCTAAAAGCTCGCACGGCCGGAAAAAATACCGCAATTAAACCCCTGGACACAATTACCATATAACAGTATTTCAAACTGCTTTCAAAATAAAAAATAAATGTTAATTCAAGTGAAATCACTGATTACTGGATTTAATATATGGTTTTTCGATTATATAATTATGTCAAGAATGAAATATGAATCTCTGATTTCCAGTCTCACATATATAATTGTTCTTTTGTTACTTATTGTTGGTGAATTATTCTAAAGAAATTTTGTATTTTTGAATTAAATTTAGAAAACTAAGGATTTCATAATATCTATAAATTCTAGAAAAAAAAGGTGGTAAAATGTGTTTTGTTTCCGATTTTAACTTTTCTGATTGTAATTTCCCTCCGACAGTTGAAAAATTATATTATGATGTATTAATTACTTAATTTAAAACGAAGAGAACGGTTAAAAAATGATAGACATACATGTGTGTCAATTAGTAAGCTCTCAAGACCCCTCCCACGCGCACACAATAAATTTTCACTTTCCAAAATATAATATATGAATGTATTTTCTCCAAATATGATTAGTTTTCTTTAATATTTTATAATTTAAATTGTACATAACCATGAATTTATTTTTACAGAATATTTACGGTGTACATCTACTAACAGTAGTGTGTAGATTAATTGGAAATACAGTAGCTCTAATTCACGATGTAGACCTAGTGCGAATATTTTAGTGCATGTTTTTTAATTTTACATATACCTAATGGCCTCCCTTTTTTCATAATTTACAAAAATAAAAGAATATAAAAATTTCGTTTAAAAAATTCTTAATTTTTCAAAAAAAAATTTCAATTTAATTTAAATGAATAAAAGAAATTAATGGTTTAAAAAATACAAAAAATTTCGCAGTTTTTAATACTCGTATACTCGTAGCTCATGCAAATCCAATAACAAACATACTCTGTACCTTTTCATTGATATTTTATGTAATATTTTTATTTTTTTTATTATAATTGTAAACACAAATAAAAAATAATAATAATAATAATAAAAATAATATTGCATAAAATATCAAATATCAACGAGTAGGTAATGGGTTCGTTAATGAATTTGCATAAGCTATCTATTAAAAAGTATGATAAGCATTAAAATTTACAATATTTTGCAATATTTTTGAAATGGTGAATAGCTTTTATTCATTCGAAATTTAACCAATATCAAAATTGTTTTTTATTTCTGTACAATAAATAAATACTTTTCAAAATGTATACTTTCAATTTTTGAAAAAAACTGTTAACGTGTTCGATATTATTTTTTATAAATCATGGCAAAACTAAAACCATTAGTCATATATTACATTTAAAAACTGCACTAAAATATTCATACTATATCATGTAATAGAGGTACTGATTTTCCAATTAACATACATACTGTATATAATTCAATATTATATTCTAAAATAGATTATATTTTAGCGTGTTAATAGATATTCATGCTAATTATAATCTTTAATACTTTAAACTTTGTATTTGTGATTACGTGAATGAAAATAGATACCTATTATAACGTGGCTTGATTACTTCACTTTAAAATCGGGATAATTTGATCTTTGAGATTAAGTTTGATCTCCACACCAAAAAATAAATTAAAGTGGTTTAAGAAAATTACAATTTTCATAGTTGAACATATTATATATTTTTAAACAACAATGCATTTTTTATTGAATCCTATGATTTTATGCATATACAACACGCAAAAAAGAGCTAAAAGTATAAAACGCCAGAACAAGTATACTACAAGATATTTCATCATCGTATTTTACATCTGTAAGTTTGTGTACCATCGTTATTTAAATTATTCTGATCGATGTGTGTACAACATTTTATCCGAAACATCAAGGTTTCATGATTTTAAAAATATTCAGGTCATTATCCAAGGTACAAAAACTATTATTCATTTTTCATTTTTCTTTTCTTTTTTTTTAACTCACTGTTACTACTATATTCTGAAGTAAGCGAAAGATGTATTAATTTTACAATGACAAATTAGTCTTATATTTTTTTTAATTTCATTTCTATTTTTGTTTTTTTATTTTTTATTCATATATCCAAAAGTTTTAGTAGAAGTGCTTCAACCATTTCATAATAACTTATTTTTCAGCACAAATGTAATCTAATTATAGGTACTTTAGAGTGGTTATTTTTCGATTTTCCCAATAGCTTTTTAACGCGTAAAAAAAATTTATCGAGAAATTATTTATTTATAATTCGGTAAATAATGATTCCAGAGACTTAAAATTTTCACCGAAAGTTTATATTAATATACAATTAACATAAACATTTTTAAAAATGTTTTCCCTATTTAGGCTATACATATGTAGCAATTTCAAATTTTTAAATGTTTAGGTTATAAGAGAGGGTAATTTTTTTCTTTTTAGACCAGAAAAATTAATATAAAATTAAACGTATGTGAACTATATTAAACTAAATTATTAAATAATCTCTAATGCCTGAAAATTGTATTTACTCTAAGTATATTTAACATGTATTCTCATTCTGAATAGTTAAATATAGGTATTGCATATAAAATTGACGGTAATAAAAAAATATATATAATAAAATATATTTATATATTATACCTAGTCGTAATATTCCAAAGAACTTTGCTAAGAATCGTTCTTAGGAATGCAGTGATTCTTTTCAAATTTATCATATCTACCACCTACAAGCGAAGTGCTTCTTCCTCCTACTGTAAACTGTATAATAAGTAGGACGTAAAGATTTTAGTTAAGTTAGATTAGGATATTATGTTTGCCAAAATGTCTTCTGTTGAAAATTAAAAGTTAACCAAAAATAAATTTAACTGGCTAAATTAAAAGTTAACATCTTAAAAAATATTACCTTTACTCAATTAAAAA
Organism: Pemphigus obesinymphae; assembly: GCA_025469235.1. Classification (NCBI taxonomy): domain Eukaryota; kingdom Metazoa; phylum Arthropoda; class Insecta; order Hemiptera; family Aphididae; genus Pemphigus; species Pemphigus obesinymphae. Next base: position 9,755 of record JAIPRL010003400.1, on the reverse strand, counting down.
GAAAGTTAATTTTTCTATTTTCTATTTAAGAGGCCGCAACACCTGCGATTTTTAAGGGGTTCTGTATAGGCAATTTTTAAGAAATATTATGAAAAATAAAAGTCTAACAATTTAGAAATATTTATGTACATTTTAAAATTAATCTAAAAATAGCCCCGTACCTGTATCACTTTTTATTGTTATGTAATCACAAAATTTCCTCCTAAAAGACCAATAAGCGTGACAAAATTGTGGAACTGTGGAAAGTTGGATTTACAATCTGTAAACAGTAAAATGTGTCGGCCTGTCTTCTAGAGATCGATCGAAGCCTTTTTCTTCATTATTACAGATTAAAATATAATCAATGTTTAAAATTTTTGATTTTTAATGATAAATAACACGACTCAAAAATAAAATGAAAATAAACGCCTCGATTGATCCCTAGAAGACAAACTGATGAATTCAAAACAGTTTTCAGATTTGAAATCCGACTTTTCAAAGTTCCACAATTTTATCATACTTTTAGGTCGATTTTTCGTTGGTGTTGGGGCCTCTTAACAGTTAAGATTCAAATCTCGAGACTTTTTCAAATAATTATTCAACAATAAATTGTCCACTATTTACTTTTTTTAATATTAAATATTTATTTATAATGAATAAATAAAATAATAATACTTAATTAATACGTCGCCAGAGTTAAAATTTTACACTTTAGCACGTTACATTCCTAATAGATACACTTTCACTCGAAATTATTTCACATAATCACGTATGTACAACTTATGACTAGATATAGACATTATGAGCATCTTCAAATTGAATTATTATTCAATAGTCCCTTTGTACAATATGATACGATAATTTCCTAAATCGGTTAATGTTGACGATACTTCATACAGGTCACAGGAATGCTGAATAATAGTATATGTCACTGTAATCAATAGTATGGAGAACTCTTAAAACAATATCGGTTTAACACTATGGATATCAACTTATAACTAAGCTATTTTGGTTGCTAAACAAAGTTACCGAGTGGATTGAATTTCCAAAATTTCAGTCGTTAATGCGCATTAACTTAATGCGTATTTCGTTAATGCGCATTCAACTTTCGACTTATATGTACCTATTCGGAATTTGGGATTAAATATAAAACCGCATTGCCGCAAAATAATTTATTTCATCTATTGATTCGTTTATGCATATTATCATATTGCATTGGATAGAATTTGGTAATTTTAAATGCCTGCCAAAAATATTAATCCACATTAAATCGTTTACACGCAATTTTTAATCCCGGAGTAACTCAATGCGTATTAACTTATGTTCATTAACGGCTGCATATAAACGAGGTAATTATAGTTTTAAATTGTTTATGTGTTTTCATTTTTCATTTGTTATATAAATCTAAAACTACTACTTTATTATATTTTTGGACTCCAAAAATCCAATTATATGTCTCTGTAGTCACTCATTCAAATCAACTGTATTCTGACGTACCTACTAACACGATGAACCAATATTGTAATACGTATTGAAATAGCTAGAACGAAATATACAGATAATACAACACTGTTCGATATTATATTGACAATAATCATTATTTTTTTACATATCTTTTAGTTCAAAATTGCCACTATTAAAAAGAAAACCCAAATAAAAACCGGTTATCTGAACTAAAAGTTATCGATCAACAGGTAATTTTTATTTAGTTAATGAATCACACATTTGATAAAGTTGCCTGTAGTTTTATACTATAAAGATAACTAATTTCCTAGAAAAAAAAATAATACTTTTTACAGTTGTGGCAATTAAAGATTTGGAATTTACCGGTAATATTTGATAAATTGGAGAATTTTTTTTATACACAGGTAAGTACCTATATTTTTTCAAGTGAATTTTATATGTTACTTTATAACGTTATTAAATATTGTTATTTTACAATATTATTTAGTCATTTACATATATATAAAAACTACAAATTTTTTTTTAATTTTTACTATCTATTCTTAAAATTCTTAACAGAAAAGGGACATTTTATTGATTTAATTATTATTCATTATATTGTATACTTTATAAGGATAAATACTAATTATTATATTAGTCAAAATATTTAAAACCCGGGGTCACTCAATTTTATGTACGGTAAAAAAACATCGGTAAAATAGTACGTAAATTTACATTTACTCGGTAAATTTACCAACCTTATATCACTAGCAACTTGTAATCTTGAACAGGGTGGTCCATATTAATTTATTATTATGATAAAATAATGTGGTTTTCGATAATGCAACGCTGTTGATACGTATTGCCATCGAAATAATAAAACACATTTTAAAATTCAACGCATTGAATACCTTTATCCATCGGAACGGTATTTTTTCCATCTAAAACGCGATTGTCCGATGGATATGTGACACGGTCGTATCTATATAATTGTACTTATAATTACTGATAACAACTGTTGTCTTGACTCGATATTTTATAAATGTCATAAATAAATAAAGGTATTCTGAAATAAAGCGATTTTTACTAATAATACGTAGCAATTGTGCCTGATCGATTACCTAGTCAAAATGCATAAGAGCAATACTGTATTTCCATCAAGAATTGCAGCATTGAATTATCGAAAGCCGAGTAATTCAGATGTGTAATATTATTATCAATTATGTGACCAATTTACATAGTAATCAGCATAGTATACCTACATTTTATAATAATTAATAAAAAATTCTAACATAATAATAAAATTGTGAATACACGGTTAACAAGTTGACTGCTTTTGCATTTCTCATAATACCTCTTTAATAGCTTTGTGAGTTAAATTTAATACTCACCTAATCCGGTCAACTACGCGCTTGTCAAAATATAGAATTAGTCCTACCCGATTTGAGTTTATTTTTTTATTTTTTTTTTATAAAAAAATAGATTGTTATGCTTCTAAGTTGATGTTTACTATATTCGGAATCAATTTTGTCTAAAATAGATAGAATACCTATTAGGTGAGAGTTCAATTTGATGCTTATAGCCAATAATTTCATTTCCCCATATTTTCATAGGTATCAAAATTTTACTTATTGATCTATACTCAATGGTTATTACTTACTACCATACTTTTAATTAATTTGGTAGTACAGGTATAATGCTATTTAATTTGAGTATAAATATAAATTTAATATAATTTAATACTTCACAACATATGAACATTTGCTCCAGCTTTTTATATGCATGAGAGTTAAACGCAACTTTCACGAAATAAAATGATAAAATGTATGAGAGTCAAATATAATGCTCACAATGTCCATAACAATATTCACGATGTGTATTAAATTTAACTCTCAAAACCAATACGGAAAGTTTTTAATTTTTTATCAAACGAAAATGCAATGTAAGGTGCGAGTTAAATAAGACGCACGAGGCAGTCAACATGTTAGAAACTAAAAGATATATTATAATCACTATCGTTATAAGTAATATTATATTAACTATATACATCTAAACATTTTTAAAGGATTTCATTTTATATTTTCCAAACATATGTGATAATACCTACGTATAATGTATATTATATATAATAGAATATATTATAATAAATACTGATTTACTTTAAATAGGGTTTTCCAGATCAACAATTCGATACTCGTTTTTATATTTTTCTTTATTATTTAAAATACATTTTAAAAATAACATTATTAAATCATTTTTATTTTTTATGTAGATTAATTTAATAATGTCAATATCGTGAAGGTATTATAATAACTCCACAGTGCGTTATATTCATTATAAAATGAATAATATATCATAAAACATTAAAGTACAATTACTTCTATTAAATATGATTTATTTAATTGCAATTCATTAATAATGTACTTAATTAATAATACATTTTTAGTTTTTGCAATTGACACATTAACTAAATTAATTTTTCTTTACTCGATCATTGGTTATTAAAATACTCAAACAATATATACGATAAGAAAAAATAAGTATTATGGAGAAACTGCCATATTACCATTTAATCCTTAATATTCTAATTTTCATCATCACGACAAAATAAACAGGTATGACAGCAACTTACGTGTTTTGGTTCAACTCGCGCAATCATGGCGGACGCTTTTCTCCGCTTATCGTCATCTCAGTATCCACGATTATCATGATTTTTGTTATCTTATTTTATTGCCGCCTTTTTGTTTTTTTGAAACAAATATTTAATTTACTTTTAAACGTATTTTATAATTTGTTAATTAATTTTTAATTCGAATGAATATGCCATTCTATGTGTTTAGAGGTTGTTTAAGTGGAAATAGACTTAAAGGTAATAATTATATTATAGTTAGATAATTAAAAATAATAATTAATGTACTGTAAAAATATAAATTTAAGAATTAAACTTTATACTTACCCTTAATTACATAAATAAAAGATTATTGAAGAAAATGTACATAATAATACTCGACACATAACGAACACAATGCAATTATCACACATATTATCTTAAATCATACACCGGTTTACCGAAAAAAGAACATTGATAACATTTGAAGAAAAGCAATATGGCGGTACTTGCGTATCACAAAGTTGCCAGCATACCTGTTTATTTTGTCATGGTCATCATTACATTCTAAATAATAATAATTTTTAATAATTTAAATTAAATACATAGGTACAGTATTAAAACTTTATTATTTTAAGAATGAGTAGAGTATAATTTTTTGAATATTGAGCTTTTTTGATAGCAAATTTATTATAGTTGCTACTTTAAAAATATAATGTTTCAATTGCCCTAGTAATTCTCTTAATCATAAAATATCAAAAGTTGTTAACAACTTCAAATTTTCACCAAATGTTAACTATTCAATAGTGTATTAATGTGATTAAGAAAAAAAATTTACCACTTTTCAGAAATGTATAGAAATAAGTAATATATTATGTTAGTTAGACAAAGAAGTTGCGTTCGTAACCGAGGTCAAACTAGAGTCTTATATAATAAATAGCCCGTGATTATCATATATGTCATGTAACAAACTATTAAAAATTGATTTTTCCTTCTATAATTCTCCTTTTATTGTTATATAATATGTTAATAATATTAACATATTATATGCTAACAAATGTGTGTTTTTTTGTATGATAAGGATTTTTTATAATTACTTCTTACATAAACTGCTATAGAATATCCACTTTGGACTTGAGTTAAAAATTAAAAATTACCGTTCTAATTTACTGTTAAAGGGTAGCGAAGAAATTAGTTTATATTTCATTTTTAAACTTGGTCAGTCGATATAACGCAAGGGTAAATAATCTCCAAACTTCCTTTTAAACAAGTATATTATTACATGATTCTTGGTATTACGACTTCGTAATTCACAAAAACTTTCTAAAATCGAGTTATAATATACGATAATGATTATTATTTTATCGAGAAATGTTTTAGTTTGTTCGTATTTGTGCGCATATAAAAGCATTTTTGTTTTGGAAAATATGAGTACTTTCACGACTGAAAATATATAATTTTGTAAATTTATTATTTTAATATTATTTTTTATTTCATTTTCTCTCAATATAGTCAAATTGGTAAGAGCCAGGTAGTAAAAGATGATGCTATCCTAGACTTTTCTTCTTTGATAATTTTCACCCCTTCCTCTCTGATTTATTTTATCCTAAAATATATATTCCTATGAAAAATATGCACTATAAAACTTAAAAAACTATTATATATTAATATATATATTATATTATATATTTATAATAATACATTAATCTAGGTATAGGTATAATAATATATATATATATATATACCTATAGATATAATATATGTCAATAGAATTTTATGCGAAGCCAATGGAAGTAGTTTTTTCTTTAACAGTTCTGCTGTTTTATAACCGTTTTAACCTATCCAACATACAACTTAAAAATACAATTTTAACGATAAAAATAATTTCAAAATCTCGTGTTTATTTTATGATGGAACTCTTAGATTAGGTATTGAGGTTATTATAGTGCTAATACACACGAAATATAATTTATTTAAATTGATGTAAATATAGGAGCTATCTCAATAATTATTGTTTTTTATTTAAATAAAAATTTCACAACATTATAATAGGTACCAGCCGAAGGTTTTGATAAAAATATGATCAGAAATTTCTGTAATTATATGCATATTGAAGTATATTGGGACCTAAAATGTTTAATATCTCGTACTACTTATCAAAGTATTTAAATTTAATTTCTATCTAGAAATTAAATTATCACATTTTAGCTATCTCAATATATTTTTAGAAATATTTTAAAAGTTCAAATCAAATGTTTAATTATTTTCAAATATGATTCTTCTGGTGTACCAAATTAGTAAATTTAGAATTTGATTTATACTTTTTTAACTATTTGTCAGATAGTGTACATAAATTAATTCCTTTTTTGATAGATCTCACTAAAGTAAATCCATTTTTATAGGTATGGTTTTTGAAAATTTTAAATATTTAAAATATCACATGAAATTTGTTTAAATTTCACTACAGTATATGTATTCACTATAGTATCCTATTGATATATATTTTTTTATAGTTATCCGACTGATTGTTGTTTTGCACCTATGAAATAAGCTAGATACCTACAATATTGTAATTATTCAGCTAATTTTTTTTAATTACAAAAACCGAAAGACTTAAAAATACGAAGAAATATTCTGTTTTGACGATGATATTTATTCAAAATTATAAATTCATTTTTTCCATAAACGAAAACATAATTTATAACTATAAACATTGTATTCCTTTATCCACAATAAAATGAAAATTAATTTAATAATCTACATACTTATGTATATATATATAGGTACATACCTATATATAATATATAGGACTAAAGTTATTTTCTCAGTCAATTTTTCATTTTAAATCTTATTTATTAAATTTGATTTTACTACATTAAAAATTATATATATTCATATTAAACTATAGGATAAATATTATTGACTATAATATATTATTATTATTTATTTATTTAATGGAACGTAGCAATTTAATTAAGTGTACTGATATATCTACCTAAATAAAATAATTACCTTATTCAGCTATTTATATTTTACACTGATTCCTAATAAATATAATGTATTTATAAAATTTTTCTTTAACAAATACATTTTTTGAAAATTGTATGAAATATATAAAAAAAATAGCACTAGAAGTATCCTACCTACAATGTGAATTGGCTGTATTTATTTATTTATTTTTTTTTTGTACCTATATTTCTGAAAATAGTTTTCTTTGTTCCTTAACTAAATACAGATATAAAAAGTCCTAATTTATTTATTTATTTATTTATTTTAATGTAATCACAGCACCCAACATTGGTCCACCGATAAGGTAGGAAATTATGGCCAACCACTGTGAAAAGACTTATTTCCGAGGGTCAGAAAGCAAAAATAAATAATTTGACTTCGATGGCTATTATAAATTTTGCATTCAGAATTTTCCCATTATGTAACGAACAAAAGGAAGACGAAGATCCGTTTGACATTTAACTTGCAGTTCACATCTCTAGTCTCGTAAGATTTTCCTGGGCCCGGAATCATGGCAGGGAAGGTCAGAAGGGTAATCGGCTTTGTTCCCTATCGTCTTTGTTAGAGTCCACGTTTAGTCGAACACTTAGGAGTTCGTTATGTCACAACACATTCCTAAACTCTTTGCAGTCCATAGTAACAACGACGTAACAAGAGATGAATTTCTAGAGAAATTCTATTATTTTCGGTTTTTATAGCATGTAGAAAATTGGTCCCCGGCAGAGTAATATGAAATAATGTTGTATCTAAATAATTCAGATGGGTCATTTTTTAGACATTTTTTAAGTATTTTAGATTGTAAATAATAAACATATTATTACTAGCGAGCAGTGCTGTGAGAGATGGTGCTTTTAAAGAAAGTCATTAGAGAAAATCTCCTACTCTTGGTTTTTAAAATGTATTAATTTGCACGATGGACTGGTAATATTCATAGGTATCTACTTAACCTATATAAAATAAGTAAGTTATCGTTATGTGTTTGAATACTTTTTTATATTTCAATACCGGGACTGGTACGGGACCAACAAGAACTGATACTTTAACTAATTCTTGGAGATAATTTGAGAACCTAATCCTATATTGGAATGCGTATTATTAATTTCATGATTCATAAAAACTATAGTCTGTAACTAAATTCCGTTTAAATAGAAAGGAAAAAAATACTGTCAATTATTTTAGGTTTGATTGGTTCTATGAATTTAATGAATCGGTGCCCAGAAAATTATGATTTCATTTATTTTTGAATAATATTGTAAAACGAACTTTTTATTCGACAATAATTATTTATAGTATTGTATAAATAATAATAATATTTTAAGCGCTTGGTGCAAAAACCGGTCAAGTCTATTTTTTTTTTTTAAATGTTCAGAAAGAACATTAGTCTTAGAAGAAGGAACGCAGAATTCATCTTTACTTTTTAGGAATATTAGATTTTAGATAAAAGAGGTAAATTTCTAATATGTATTTAAAAAAATAAGTTATTTTGGCTAATTGGTGTTTTAAAAAAATAAAATCAAGATGGAGGAAATGTCCGTTTCTTGCACCGAAAAACAACTTTCTCTCGGTCAACTCCTCGACGTATATGTATTTCCGTTAATATAAGTTGGATTTGACTGATTCTTGTACCAAAAGATGCACAATAAGCGATTTTATGCATTCAACTCAAAAATTGAAATTCGGTGAAAGTTAAAGTTAACTGGTTTTTGCACCGAGCCCTTTAATTGTTTAATGTGTATAGTGAAAAATCTAAGATGAATATTAACTAGTTAAACAATTAATATTTTTTTAATTTTTGAACTCAACTGGTTAACTATTTTTGTTTTAATTAACTAACGTAGGTAATTAGTTTCAATTTTTATTGTATTAACTTATATTCTGAACATAGCGGATGCAGTTAATTTCCTTAATCATCCAGTTGAGCTTATGCATTCGAGGTGAATGATGTTTACGAGATAATTTTACATATTTTAATTAAAATCAAATATAATCTTAATATAGTATAATCTTTTTAGTTTTTTATGGTTTTTTTTCTAACGAGTAGTTAATAGCTTCATTCTTTAAAATATCAATATAGTTGTTAGTGGTAAAATTTATTTCAGATGGATTCTTTTGATTGAAAATTAGATTACTTACCTATATTAGTGTTTATTGAAAAATAGTATATTAGAGAAAATTTAGTAATAAATGTTTTTACGTTATTTACTAATTTTGATTTCATAAGAACATAATCTACCTATACAAGGTCCTATTTCATTGAATCTAGTTATTCAGTTAAGAAGAATTATATAACTATATACATTTATTAAATCTAGGTAGTAATTTCAATTTAAGTAATTTTCAAGTATATCAATATTTATCAAACTAATCCAGGCACGGCACTAGGGTATTTTTTCTAGGGGGGCGGTTCAAGGCAAGCATATTTTTTCCAGGGGCGAACAAAAGTCTATACTCTATATTTAGTGGTATACTGGGAGAAAAAATTCTGAGAAGGGGAATTGACTACCACAGAACTCCCCCACTAATGCTTCTGACTAAATATTATTATGATTGGGTAATTGAGTCATAATGTAAGATATTATAGAAATTTTATGCTATGTCAAATAACCATACTACCATTATATATAATATATAATATAATATACCATAATATTCTGTTTTCCATTAATACACTCCCATTAGTCCCCAGTATACCACTGCCTATTAGCAAACTTTTATC